>PVJX010003460.1:0-108423 GCA_004027295.1 Dolichotis patagonum | reverse complement strand
TGCTTTATGCATTCTGTTTGTTTCTTATATTGTTCTTTGAGGGATTCTATCTGTTTGCTTTGTTCCTCTAATTTTTTAGCTGTGTTTTCACTAGATGCGTTCACTATTTCTTTCACTGTTTTTATCAATTCTTCTTTTACCTGGGCAAGTATTTCTGGTTTGAATTTCTCAATAGCTTTCCCTATTTGCATATTTATTTAATTTGATATCATTTCAGACATTTCAGGTGTATGGCTTCTTTTTTCTTCTATGTACACAGCTTCTAAGCTTTCTTGGGGAGCGCTAGGGCTTTGAGCCTGCCTTTTGGTCTTTCCTTTTGTCATTTTTCTGTATTTCCTTACTTTGAGCAGTGTTCCAAAGCTTTCTCTGCATGTGTGGTGAATTACCTCTTATACCCTCAGTTCCTGGGGGGGGGCAGTGGCTCCCCCACAGGCTCTTGGCCTCCTCACAGGGTCCTAACTCCCCTCTGTGGGCTCCTGGCTCCCTAAGTTGTAAGGCGAATGCTGGGTGTGGCTACCCCGGAGCCTGTGGAATCTCAGGCAGACCTGGCCACCGTGCTTTGTCCCAGGCAGGCCTCCAGGAGGTTCCCTGCGAGTGAAGGGCCTACAGGTCCCAAAGAGTCAGGCCAGAATGTTGGTTTCTAAAAAGTTCCCGGTCCCAAACAGACCTGGCCAAGATGCCAGTCTCCACAATATTCCCAATCCAAACAGCCCGGGCCACTCTACAGGTCCGAGAGGTTCGGGTCCCCAAGAGACAGGCCATGATGCTGCTTTCTGGGAGACTTCCTGGGGGTGAAGGGTGGGACTATGGGCCCAAACAGACCTGGTCCAGATGTCGATCTCCAGGCAGTTCCCTGCGGATGGAGGGCTGGCCTACCAGTCCCAAACAGTCGTGCCGAGATGCAGGTCTGCGCAGACTTTCGATCCAAACAGCCCAGGCCACTCTGCGGGTCCGAGAGTCTCGGGTCCCAAAGAGACAGGCCGAGATGCTGCTTTCTGGGAGACTTCCTCACAATGTCTTCCTCGCAATCCCGAAACACCTCGAGTACATCTTCATCGAATGAAGGGGGACGGTCATCCTCCAACAGGAAGTCTCATCCTAATTTGAGTTTTTTCTTTCCTTTTTTTAATAAGGTTGGCCAAGGGCTTATCAATTTTATTTATTCTTTCAAAGAACCAACTCTTTGATTCATTGATCCTTTGTACTGTTTTCTTCGTCTCTATTGCATTAATTTCTGCTCTGATCTTTATAATTTTCTCCCTTCTTTTGGCTTTTGGATTGGCTTGCTCTTCTTTTTCTAGATGTTTGAGTTGTAGCATCAGGTTGTTCATTTGTGTTCATTCTGTCTTCCTGATATGGGAACTCAATGCAATAAATTTTCCTCTGAGGACTGCTTTCATTGCATCCCTCAAAATCTGGTAAGTTGTGTCTGTATTTTCATTTACTTGTAGATATTGTTTAATTTCTTCTTTAATTTCCTCTGTGACCCACTGATTGCTCAAGAGTGTATTATTCAGTTGCCATCTGTTTGTAGGTTTTTTGCAATTTCTTTGATCATTAATTTCTAGTTTCACAGCACTATGATCTGATAACGTGCATGGGATAATTTCAATTCATTTTAAAATCCTTCTTGTTAGTAATTTTATCTCTTTAAAAAATTTTTAGTCTATTGGTTAAATGCTTAGTTCTCTTTTATTCCTCGCTTCTCAAGTGTCTGTACATTCAACTGTAATCTAACTAGCACTCTACACTTAATTATTCACTAATTATTTAATACATTTTAGAATTATTGGTTTAATAGAACGCATATTTCTTTCTTTCTTTCTCTCTGTCTCTCTTTTTTTTTTTTTTTTTTTTTGGTACTGGGGACCAAGCTCACAACCTTGCGCTTGCCAGGCAGGTACTTGGGTCACTGAGCTATATCCCCTGCCCTAGAATGTATACTTCAAGAGAGAAATGTCTGTAGCAGAATATGGTACAGAACTGTGTGCATACAAAATGCTATGTGGCCAGTTGTTGATTGATTGTTAGATGGTCGTGGAGCCAGTGGTGCTTGGCTACTTCATGGATTTGATCAAACTGTAGCCAAGTGAGATATAGCAGAGTCTTTGATGTAACTAAAGTGAAGAATGACAAAAATACTTGGCAGTGCGTGTAATTTGGAAATTATGACAAAATATGTAAATAATTCTAGCTTTAAAATGTTTTAGCCATTCTGCATTTATAATTTGTCATTGGTTTTTTTTTTTACTACTATGTTCCATTCCAATTAGGAATAATGAAGACTATGCAATAGACAAAGTGAAATTCTCTCTGTTCTGTTGAAGTTATAATATTGAAACACAGGCCAGGGTACCTGAGCAATAAATCCAAAGCACAGCTAAGTGACTTGTCATTTAATCTCTTTATTTCAAGATTCTTTGTCTATAAAATGAGACAGTTGAGCAAGAGGTAATGTGAGATGGCTCAAATTCCATCATGGTTTTATTCATAAAATAACAAAAAAGCCCAAGAAGTACTATAATTATTTCTTTCCAAAAAGAAGGAGCCTTCAAAACAACTTTATCTCATTTACATTGTCTTTCTACTGACATTCTAGTTACTACTATGTAGTTTACGTATTTTTCAGAATTCAGTAAAAGCACTTCCTGAATTTCTTTTTCTTGAGCCAGCTTCCTGCCTACTAAAAACAAGCAACCTGTGCATGTGTTTCCATTTCATTCAGCTGACATAAAAATAGTTTTCTTAGAAAGATAAATGCAACTTGGTAATGAACTTACATAGCTTTGTAAGAATTTCAAGGCCATATCTCAGAGTTTCAAGTCTAGAAATGAATGAAAAGCTCTACAAAACCAGTAATCATGTCCCTCTTCTTTACCTCTATGCTCACAGAACCAAGACCAACATTCAGTAGCATTTTAAGTAAATATTGTTGAATATATAAATAATTACATGTGTGCTTTTATCTTGTTGCCAAATGGAAGCTCTATGACTCAGGTCAATAAAACATTAAACTCTGCTTCTTTTTTATATAATCAGTAAATGCAGGGAAAAGGCTAATATTTTCTCTCATATCTGTTTTATTGTAGACTTAAGTTTTTGCAATTCTAATTCAATGTATGGCTAATTATATTAATTAATAAGGTGCAACAAAAATTCATGTATATTTCCTTTTCATGAGTCAATTCCAGTTGGCAAACTCTTTTTTTACACTAAGCACGCTCTATTGCTTAATGTTGCCTCTCCCGAGAAATGTGGAGAAAACAAATGGTTTTAGATACATGCTCCGTATTTCTTCTCAAGTTCCTTTCAAAATGTACATCCCATTCCCTTTCTCAGTCAACACCTTTAGTAGAAATATTTCTTTACAGAAACATATGGCGAGTGGATGCTGGTAAGACCTCTTGCAACTCTCAAGAACAAGGGCATCTTAATTTACAAGACTGTTTCTACAGAGTTTAAGACTCATAGGACTTGCAAATGAACCATGTGCTATTATTTGACAGTGTCAAAGGATAGAAAATTTTCTTCAGTTTTTTGCATATTATTTAAAATAAAAGGTTTAGCTAAAGTGCTTAGCCCCATTTGCCCTTCCAATGAATCAAAGAGTCACATAAAACAGAATATTTGGCTTTTAACTGTTAAAATGTTAATATAGTACATTATACGTCTTTGATGGACATGCTAGTGGTGACTGTTAGGGTATAAAGTCTCCATCTAGAATATTGACCATAAAGCGCTTACTGTGGAGAGTAATGTATGTTACTATATCGTGTTACTCTGTGACGAGATGTCATTGGCGACGTAGAACCAATGGTTTGGCTTATGTGAATGTCTGGACTCACCATTCTCGTCACTTGAATTTCTGGCCCTACCAAAATACCGCCACTCATCACAGGTCCCATACAAGCATCAGCCATGCTGACACTGTTCACGTCAGACATCCCTGGGCTAGCCAGTACTCTCTCAGCATAGTACACATTGTGTGTGTTGGCTATCTCAGCAGGAACACAAATATTCCCTTGAACATCATAGACAGGTGCCATGACTGTTTCGGTTACTACCACATTGGGTGGCAGCTGTGGGTCAAAAACAATGGTAGTGGGTTGGACACATGGCTCAGCAGTAGTGTAGGTCTCCGTCACTATGATGTCCCCATGAACTGCTGGTTCCGCCTTTGCCATTTCTGCTTGGAATTCAGCCTCTGAGAGAGTCGTTCCTGAAGATTCGTTCACAAAGTAGTTAGGGCCCAGCAAAGGGAGGTCAGTACTGATAGGAATACAGGACTGGTGTGATGGAAATGGCTCAATTTCTGTGTCTAAGCAGATTTCCGCAAGAGTCCTAAATTTTGGATCTAAGGGTTCCATGTGACTCTCATCTAAGTCATCCACGATCCAACTGCAGCAACCGATGGAGCCCACAGGAGTCCCTACTCCTTCATGGTCGTAAACCAGCAAGCAGTCACTGGCTGGTCGGCCTTCGTCTTCATCTGCATATGCATATGCCTTCTAAAATTAGAAGAAAAATAGGACATTACAAAAATTCACTTTCCATCAAAACAAAGGTGAATAAATAACAGCAATGCTTCAGAGACCTTTGATCTAAAAAGATTTTATGGGCTACACAGAAAAAAATAGCACTTTGATGTATTATGAAATAACTGGAATTTTTTGGAGATTAATGTGTATTAATGAGGATAGAAATTGAAAAGTAATGTGAATTTCTCTTATTCGAAAATGAATAAACGACCATGTCTATATTTTATAAAGATTTTGAGTCAGAGATAATATTTATCTTTTGGTCTGAAAGTCCTTTGTTTCTGAGATGACCTAGAAATAATAAAATGTAACTAGTTATGTTCAAAATACTGACTTCAGGAGGGATATTTGATCAATTTGGAAAGAAAACATGTATAGAGATGTAAATTTCTCAGAGGCTTATGCCAGAGTGTTTATGAAGTTTTATGCAGCTTAATTCAGTTGAAATGATGCCAAGAAGGAAAACACTGAGGTTACCTACCATGACTTTAAAATTATTTTTAAAGAAGCCCCTTTAAATAAAATCTCAGGTGGGAGCCAAATCTGGAGAGTAGAAAAGGGGCGGGTGGAACCTCTGGGCTTGAGGCGGTGGAGTAGGGTACAGACATGGCAGCTCTCCTCCTTTCCCTCACCTTCCGTGGTCCTTGAAGAGTTCTATGGACGCTTACCAAGCAGAGGGCCCTTAACCCCCTGATCCAGTCTGATCCCTCTTTACATGATGAGATAACTAATGGCCCAGAGAGAGCTGAATTGCACGCCTAGACCCCAAACCTTTGAAGAAGAAAATCTCAAATCCAATCGTCCCCTTTATGCTCTATCATGCTGCTTTTCCTCTTGTCTGCACCAGGTTTTAAATTCCACCTTGAGAAATCAATGATTTTATATCTAGAAGTGAGTTTAGTGCTAACTGGATCCTCTGTTGTTTAGTACTTCAGGTGACACCTCTGTAAGAGGAAAATCATGAGGAGTCACTGGTGCTGCTGCAAAAGATGGGGGAGGAGCCCAGGACTCACAGATGTCCAGTCTCCTCAAATTGCCCTGAATTCCAGAACCGATTTTAAGTGCAGCGCTAGAACGGTTTGGAAAGGCTTTCGGTTCTCTTGAAAGAAGAACGCATTTTTATTTTGTCTCATAATGCGCCACTTGTAACTGAAGGAACAAACTGTCAAGTGCAACTTCGAAGTTAGGGCTGGAACTCCTTTGGTACAGGTGTATTTCTATAGGGGATTTCAAAAATGATTTTTATGTATTGTGCCCATTTATTGAACAGACTGATGAGTTGGTATCAATCAGTCACTTAAATAATTGATAGCATTCATTATATTCTGCAACAGAATTTTCAACTACTAACATTAAGGTGTAGTTTACAATGGCAACGTCTTCCTGTGGCATGGGGAGGACTTTATAAAGAGAGGACGTGAGTGCACATTGTCTTTCCTGATCAGCATTCTCTGACTTTGCTGCTGCTATGAGAAACACTGAGAAACCAGAAGGGACCAAAGAGGGAAGAAAGGAGAGAGGAAACGGAGGATCATGAGGGTCGGTAGCCTTCTTTTCTTCAGTATTAAAATGTAGTATGGCAACGAAATCTGCTATACTGCTGCAATTCAGCGTTTTGTATTTTAAGAAGTAAAGTATTTTTATGTAGATTGGGACAGGGTAAAGAACGAGAAGCTATTGCCACCATTAGTACTGTCACTGTCAGCCCCAAGTCCGGCTCGGGGGTGCAGGTGCACGTGTCACCTCGGAGAAGTAGCTGTCCAGGAAGGCCACGTTCAGGCTAGGGTCGGCGAACTCCCGCAGGGTGCCCATGGTGGAGCTCCTCTTCCTCGAGGCCCCCGCTGCTGCTCCCCCAGTTGCCAGGCCTTCTGCTGTCACCATGGCGGTGGCGGTGTTGAGCTCCACTCCAGACACGCCTCCTTCGATGGTCCCTCCGCCTGCATAGGTGTTGGTGTAGATTTCTGCAAAGAAAGGAGAGCCCTGTAACCATGCACACACAATAGGCTCTGCGAAGCCAGGCAAAATGATGCACGAATCACCCCAGAATCTCCAGGCCTAATGACAGAATCAAAGTAAGGAGCCGGCAAGGGGGAGCATGCTCTCTGCTCAGGCATGGACTCCTGCTGGCCAGGGGTCCAGCCCATCACCGGTGACCACCCAAGGTCTCCCTGTGAAAGCCCTAGTCCTCTCTGATGCGGCTTCGCATGGACAGCACCCATGGGCCCAGGCCTGGGATAGCAAAGAACCATGGCCGTGAAGTCTGAATGCCTGCTCCAAAGTCAGACTGTTCCGTGTTCGGTTCCATCTTTGAGGCTAGCCCGGGGAGTCGTCAGTACTGTCAGGTGTGGGTGGGACTGGTGGGTTAGGAGAATGTAAGACATGATAAGGCAAAAGCACTCATGAATTTAAGGAGAGTTATTCAATCAATGATTGGAAGAACACATTTGCTGCCCTTTCTTTTTTCAACAGCTTATATTATAAATAATCATTACACAGCACTTGGTCTGTGCCAGGCACTATTTTAATGTAATTTTATAGCATAGTATACATGCGTGTGCATACACATGAATAATGTGTGATGTATACTCATACTTACAGATTGTATACAATAGGTACATCTGTGTATATTTGTTTTCTCCTCACAACAACGCTTTGAAGTAGGCACTGTAACAATCTCATTTCAATGAGAAAGAAATAGGCCCAGAGAGTCTAGGCCTCGCCCAGATACTTCCTACAGTGGGTAGCAGAGCTGAGAGTTAACCATGCATTTCGGTTTCCGAGGCTTCTTAATTGCTTAATTGCTTCATACTTCATAGATTGAACTTTAAGATTAAAAAATAAAATGCCTATGTCACACATGCCACTTTCCCCCTAACTATATTATCCTTTATGAAGTCTGATAGATATTCTTTCTTTTTTTAATAAGGTACTTGTACGAGAGATTGGTCTGATTGAATAATTTTGCATACTTTAAAAAGAAACACAGAATTTGATGTTTACTGACCAGAAGAATCAATGCGATCCTGGGTATTGGAGGCTGTCATGGGTCCACATATGTGTGACACATCCTGAAAAGAAAACAAGTTTTTCATGGTGAATGTTTCAAGTTAAACACTTCTACACTGACCTATGTTCAGTTTTGTGAGGTGTGTCATTGTCAAGAGATGCCCTGTTTCCATGAAAACCTCTGCTTCCCTGGAGGTCACAGGTTGCTCACCCTGTCCTCCGGACGGGCCCCTTCTATTCTCCAGGGCTGCATCACTCCTTCGCCTCCCTCGGGCACTGGAGCAAACCTGGCTCCCAGGCCTTCTGGCTGTCGTCGTTTGCAGCAACATATGAGCAGCAAGAGTGGAGACACTGCCCAAGAGAGGGGTGAAGAAGAGTTAGCATCCGCTGCTCAAGTTAGAAAGTCAATGAATGTGTCATTGCTTGTGGCATTATAGCTAAAACCAATGGCATACACACCGGTTTCCCCTCCTAGGGGATCAAGTTTACATATCTGCATCTATAAATACAGACCCACCAAGCCACAGAGGACTTTGGAGCTGGAATGCAAGGACCCACATTCTTTCCTGACAAGTTAGGAGAATAAATTCCAATCTTCTTTCCAATCCAAGAATTCTGAGTTAGTTTGTGGTGTATGCAGAATTCTAATCCAGTTTTTGGAATTCTGGTCTCCCATAGACATGCATGTGAATGGATATATGTATGCATGTACATATAGAAGCATCTCTGTGTCTTTGCAGATGGTGCAAGACTTACAGTGGTTTGACTTATAATTTCCTGATTTTATAATGATGTCAAAGTGATGCATGTTCAGTGGCAGCTACTTGGAAATTTGAATTTTGTTCTTTTCCCTGGCTAGCGATGACTCTGCCCAGTAATCTCCTGTGAAGCTGGGCGAGGGCGGTGAGCCGTAGCTCCCAGACACCTACTGTTTCACAAGGTGTTGTGTTGCCAAGTTATGATGTTTGATAGTTGAGGTGTATTCAGTGCACTTTCAACTCATGAGCTTTTCAATTTGCTGTGAGTTTACTAAGAATTTCTACATCTGACTGGCTGATCCAGAGAAACACAGGCTGCTATGACAGCTATTGAGGTAAAATGCAACTTCATGCTTGCAGTGTTTAGTGTTTCACTGATTTTCAGGCCTAAAGCCAATAGTTTGATCATCTATTCAGAGGATAACAACACTCAGGGTAGCATCTATGGGGATCTCTTTCTGAAGGTGGTAGCCATTGTTAATTTCCCGTTGTGTTGTTTTGAAGTCCTATATCACTTTTATTGCTTTGTTCAGTTGGGTTTTATTCTGTTTTGCCATGTTTGATTTTATTATATCCAATGGTAGGGGCAGCTGTTTCAAAGATAACAAGATAAATTATGGTAGTCATTTTGGATTTACTATTATCTTCTTTTGAAGTCCTGTATTGTGTTCATTGTTTTGTTTTTATTGATTCTATTCTGTTCCATTTTGCTTGATTTTTACTATGTCTGAAGGAATGGGCAGCTATTTTGAAGACAACAAGAGGCATTATGGTAACCATTGTTGATTTCCTATTATCTTGTTTTAAAGTCCTGTATCACTTATACTGTTTTGCTTTGATTGGCTTTATTCTGTTTAAAATAAAAATTACAAAAAAAGAGAGAATTATTGCATCCTAAATTGAGGAGTTTGAGTATATGCATGCATGCACGTGCACAAATAAAAATATAGGTGTATGCTTCCGTGAGTCTGTGTATATCCACAGGTACATGCATAATATATTGGTGGATACATGGACCATGTTTGCACTGGCACATCCACACTGATATATATATATATATACACACACACACACACACACACACACATAAGCAGACACACTATACCCATTTGTAAGTTAAACACAGCACCAATGTATATTTTTCGAGAGACTTGGCTACAAGATTCAGTTATAAAACCTAGCAATAGGTCCCTTCTTCAACTCTCATTATATTTATACTTCAAACCATCTAATATCGCCCACTACATTTAACTGAGATGTTTACATTTATTATTTTAAGACTCTAACCTGAGCCTGAGAATGTAGCTCAGTAGAGCACATGCTTTGTGTGCATGAGGTGCTGGGTTCAATTCCTGACACTGCCTTTCTCCCCGACTTAATCTATAAAATATAATGGAAAATCAAAGCTACCATAAAGTTTAAACTTTCCAAATGTTTCTACTAACAAAAACTTTTGTCTTATGTTATCTTGATAATTACCTCCACTGTATACTTTGGTCTATAATTAGGGAGAATTTTTCAAGATTCTATAATATATTACACGTAGTTCCTGAAGTCTCCTCAAGTTGCTCTTCAAATCTTCTTAGCTCCCTCACACAACATGTATTTCACTGAACAAGTTAACTAAAAGTTCAGACAAGAATATGAAAGATACTAAATCAGTCCTTTTACTCATTTCATTAAAAGAGTTAATTTGACAGTTTTACCTCTCATCTGCTCCATGAACAAAGGAAAGTCCAATTTTACATTTTCAGAGAGCTTTCCAGGAAAGGACTCAAACTGGAACTGTTGCCTCTGTGTAGCTGCCCCACCTCTACCGTTTCTGTCACAACAATGAGGACTGGGTCGAGTACCATGGTGGCATAAGCTCTAACAAAGGCACCACTTAACAAATGGAATCTTTTTATCACATGGCAAATACAGTTACCATATGCATTAAGTTCACTTCAAGCTAGAGTGGAAAGTCTTAATTTGAATCCCTTTGGGTTCAAACTAAGGATTGGATTTAGTTCCCTCACTGTCCACATCACTCTGCCCTTCTCCCCTAGGACAGACAAGTGACATTGTTCCTGGTATTTGCAATGAATTTCACAGTGCTCTTGCTTTCTTTGCCTGAGTCAGGAAGAATAATGACATTCTTAGTATTAGCCTGCTGAAAATAGAGCTAATACTGCATTTTTAACCCTTGGTCACAGAAGGCTTAAGCCTGCCCATGCTCTTGGTTCTCCTTAGGTTACTACTTAGGCATGGATTCTTTTAAAGACCTTAGGTGACTCTTACTTGCAACTGGGGTTGAGAACCATGATTGAAAGGTTAGTTGCCACTTGGTTGCTGTAGAATCATATTCTGAGAAAATGTCTCTAATATAATTCTGAGAATCATTCACTATTTCTGTACATTCTTGCAAGCTCACAATTGTTTTAAGAAAGAAAACCTGCCTGATGGTCAGTTTTTTAGTACTCAGAGATGATAGCATTTTCATTTGTGCTCATCTGTTAACACAGGTTAAGCGCACAGTTTGATGAGTTTAAACTTTTTAAATTTTAGAAGACTATTTGATTCCCACAAAATCTAACTATTGTAGGAGTAACTTAAAACACATGAAATGTCTGTCTTCTGAGGACCTACATGTTTTTGCAAAAGATATCTGGAGAGGAGAATCTCTCTGAAAGTTTTCCTTGGGGGTCTTGGCTTCCTGTAACTGCTCGCAATTCAGACAGAATTGATGGGTAAATCTCTTTTTCTAAATCACCCTTATCCTATGACATCACAGCAAGCAAGTCACCTGAGCTCCAGGTCCTCACTGCTTTTTCCTTGCCTGTGGACCGAAGCCCACGATGTCTATTGTATCATAAATGTTATGTGCCTGAATGCGGGTCCCATCCCACCTTTCTTCTCTCTGCTTCCTGAGTGTGCCGAGCCTTTCTGTTCAGCTCACTTGCTTGGTTGCGCTGTTTTGGTTTTGGTGCTGGGGTATGCACTCTACATCCTTAGCTCCTTTCCTGTTTGCTTCTGGGATTTCTTTTTTCCTGATTGTCTTTTGGATTTTCCCATGTACATCATTCTTCTAAGAAAAGTCTCAGCTCTCACACTCAGCTCAAAATCTACTTCTTCCATGAAGATTTTCCCAATCTCTCTATTTTGAGTTAATAGATTCTGTCTTTTTACATTTAAAGCATTTTGATGACACTTCCATTGCAGGATTAGTTTTCTGTTTTCCTACGTTACACTTAGTGATTTGCATGTTTCTCAACCCACAGTAATCCTTGATGTTAGGTATCATTATTGAATAAGTACTTTTCTAAAAGGTCCTACTGTATATTTACTTCCAAAGGCACACACAAATTGCTATACACACTAGAAGAGCCACATGAACCTAATCTAAGCATCCTAGAGGTCTTAGAAAGCCCTATTTTGAAAGCTGGCTGAAAAAGGATGACTTAATTTAGTACTTACGAAGCAGTAGTAAGAGGCCCATCACGATCATGCCGATCCCTGTCGATCCGAGCCCAACATTTGACTCCGTGACTCCGGAATCAGTGACAAACCCGTTCATGTCGTCCGTAACCGAGCTGACACCCCCGTTATAGACGCCCGTGGTACTCCACTGCCAGCACATGTGGTTGCTGTCACAGTCGCAGGCGTTTAACTGCACAACCTGCGGCAGTTCGCATTGTCTGTTATAGCTGTCCCTCACGAGGATGGGGACTTGGTAAAGCTGCTCTGATAAAGTCTGCTCGGTCATCAGGATGGCAGCAGTACCTGAGAGGGAAGAGAGGAAATACAGTAATTTAAATTCCTTGGTGGTAACATGGCTTATTTTCATTTAACATTTATTGTTCTAGCCAGTTGTGTTAACCCCAGTACTTGGGAGGCTGGGGCAGGAGGGTCACCAGGAGTTTGAGGCCAGCCTGGGCTACATAGTGAGTTCAAGGTCAGTCTGAACTATGTAGTGAGAACTTGTCTCAAAAACAAACGAACAAACAAACAAAAAAACACCAACCATCTAAACAAAAAACCCTCAAAAAGATAGAATTTATTGTTGATTACTGCTGCCTGGTAGGCTGTTACTTCTACATCCAGGAAGGAATTCTGTTTGTTTCCGGATCAATAGTACTCAACACATCATATGCACTCAATAGATTTTTGTCTAACAATGAATACTATTGAGCTAAAAGAAAATACTGGAAGTCTTGTATTTAGGATTACAGTTTACAAAATATCCTCTTTAGGACTGTTATTTTTGTTATTTAAAATTGTTCCCTTTTCATTTGAAATCAGTCCAATAACTATTTCTCTAATTCTTTGCACTACAATGGCCTGTGAATTTTTATTGATAATATTGCTTAAATATTATTTGAAATTTATTCATCAATACATCAAGGTGTAGAGCTGACTAAATTTATGCTTAGACCATGAATAGTAATGAATTAGTTATAGCATGCATTTTGATTATTATGGTTTGCTACCTTTAACCCTTATTACAAGCCAGCTTTGTCTACGAAAATCTAACCTACACACAAAACAAGAATTCGATAAGACGATATCACAGCATGTTAGGTGAACTGCATTTCATTCTTTACCACTAACACTGAAACAGACTCTTGAAATATAATTTTCTGTGTGGCTGTGTATTTTTTTATTGGCGAATCTTTTTTTTTTTTTTTTTTTTTTGGTACCGGGGATCGAACTCATGACCTCGCGCTTGCCAGGCAGGCGCTTAAGCCACTGAGCTAAATCCCTGGCTCTATTGGTGAATCTTTAATAGCATTTGAAGAGTTTACCAACTTAGACACAATGTTTTTTCTTACAGTTTTACTCAGAATAACTGGAATCTGAGTGAAGAAAAAACTAATCAGTAATTAAGAATGGCTTACTTAGCTTTATCAACAAAAGTAGATTTTAGTGGAATTGCTTTAATGTGATCAGGTTTTTAAAATATGAAAGTGGTTGTGTTAAAAAAAAAAACTAGTCAGTTCTAAAAAAGCAAGTCACCTAATTTCCTCCTTAGGCCAACTCTTTATTAATGGCATTTTCCCTGGTATCATTTAGGGATTTTTATTCTTTGAATTCTGTGAATGAAGCCTGGTGGCCTCAGAAAGGTGGGAAATATTTCCTTTCCCCTGAGGCTCTGCAGTCTGACCCCCACCTCAGTACCCCACAAAAAGTCCTATTGACAGTGAATGTGGGATGAGAAACTTTCTCAGGTCTCTTCATGGCCTCCTTATTTTCTACTATGCATTTAATATTTTAGGAGAAAAAATTCAAGGTAGATTAAATGTTGGGTTGCTGGAAATTTACTTTCATTTTTTAAAAATCCGTGTCAGGCATTGATTTGTACATAGCTGTCAACACACATACACATACTGTTTTGAAATCTGTTTTTCCCGTTTCATTTTTGGTTTATGCATTTGTATTTAAATATTTTGCACATTTGTCATTTTAATGGTTGTGTGGTATCACATCCTAATGATGCATATCACAATTTGAACAATCATTCTAATGTTGGACAATTTAGATTTGAAATTTTACCCTTACAAATAAGTCTGATTCAGTCGCTGTATAGAGACAATGCCATTGATCTTGTATGCTCCCAAGCAAGTAGAATGTGTATAAATGTATCCACGGGATATCTGAGTTTCACAGATCTGTATGTGACTTGCTTGAAATTATTCAGAAGAGGGAATTGTGACACGAGATGAGTTAGGGTTTTGTTTATTTCAAATCATCAGATACTGATTTACTGCCTATATATGCTAAAATAATAACTAAACTGATATATATGATCTCTATATATGTATATGACTATTGGTGACTGCAGTGGAAATGAACATTTTGATTCTACTTCAGTCCAAAAAGTTCCCCCAATATCCTAATCTCTACATGAAGTTCTTTTTCCCCCTTTTAATGTGAACATGGCAAAACTTATGGGAAATAAGATAGGAAGGGTTATCCAGTGACTTGGCTGATCAGTTGGAGATGGCTTTGCTTTTGGATACAAAGCCTGAGGGATGTACATTCCACTTACCGTTTATGGATCTGATATCCCACACGGGAGTTGTCTCCGGTGACTGGTCAACCACACAGAAGGTAAAGGGGGACCCATAGGAAGAGTCACTAACATAGATGAGGACTGATGGAGAGTTAGTGCAGATGATGTTTCTTTCTGAATAAATGACTGGACAGTAATCATTGGCATCAACAACCTCAATACATATGGTTCCCGTAGCGGTCTTCTCAGAGCCATCTGGAAAGTAAAGCAGCACAGCTACACTGAGGGAAATGGTGCCGGGAGAAAGTCCTTTCTCTGTAGTCCATGATAACGGCACGGTGTGCAGCACCAGAGTGACTGACTCGTGGGGCATGCGGGACTCTCCCTCCCTCAGTGGGCTGTGGCCTTTGTATGCTTTGTTCCGGCCACACTGGCTTCTCTTGAGCTTTTTTGGAACATGTTTTTCCTTGGGTCAGAACCCTTGGGCATTCTGTTCGCTGGGTCCCGGTAAACTAGACTCCTGACCAGCAGATAGCCCTCCATTCAGGGTGCTTATCCGGCCTGTGTTTGCTACAACTGAACCAAGCAATTACTTGGGAACTTTTTCCTTTCTGTTTTTGTTGTTGTTGTTGATTTTATTCCATATTATTTATCTCTAAAATAGCATTTCTGAAAACAAATATAAATCTATTAGATTTTTCCTTCTCTAACTTATTTGGGACCAATATTTGGTCAGTATAATTTATTAGAAAAAGTAGAGGCTAAGTATTAGGATTCTGGGCTTGGTGCCCATTTCTACTCTATGTTTTGTGATTGTGATAGTGAATAAATACATATTTTTAAATCCTGAAGTGAGGTGGCATTTTCTCATTCGTAAACTAGAACATTGGCATCTCTATGGCACATTACGAGGTCATTTTCTGAAAAGTTAATAAAGTTCTTTTAAAGCTTTTTGTGCGTGTGCCTCAGTAGTAGTGTCATTAAGTTAATCAAATGATAATAAATCAACAGATCTACCCATATCCTACATGGCTCTGTACAGCCTGTTCTTATGCCCTATTCAGTACTGGACTTTCCAGGCTAGTGTCCATTCATTAATCTCTTATTAGACAGACGTCAGATTATCCCAGAGGTTTTTTATTCATCATTCCCTGATTCTCGTATGGCCTCCTGATGTGACAACCAAGTACAGCACCTGCTTTCAAATGCAGTTTGGTGTCTGTATTAATTACTCTGCCTTTTCCTTTGATGGTGAGACAACTTGCTCCAAACAGAGCCCTTTGAACAATGAGCTTTGTTTTTAGTTTTCTCCTGGTACATTTGGGTAACACTTTCTCTCTTTTAATTCATTTTTTGTAGCAGTTTTTCAAGATTTTCACATACTGCTAATATGCAAATGTAAGATATAATCAGCATGGCTAGAATCCACTTTAGAAACAGGTCTTTTACTGGTGATAAAATATTTTTATATAACTGACTCAGATATTAAAATTAACACCCTCAGGATAAAAAGATGTGACTATATGGACTAATGGCTTAGGTTCATCATGATTTCTCTTTGCATCTGACGCTGCTCGTTTATCTTTGTCTTTGCTTGGCTACAGTAAAGGTCAGATACAAACTTAATGTAACCTATTTTATATTTGACATGTACTTGGGACATCTCTCTTTCCCTTTCTTCCTGGTTACTGACCTTTCTCTGTTTTGTTCTATAGCAGCTAGTTTCCTAGGCACTGTGCTGGAGAATCATTAACTATTGATAAATAAATAAGTTCCTGTTTCTGTTCACCAAGAAGAATGTGTAATAGATTTTCCCGTGTAAGAAATGACTCAAGTCCAGTTCATTCAGTGCATGTGAGCTTATGACTTTTATTTGGGATCTTGTATTTGGAATAACCTTGCGTCTTGCTGGTCCGTAAGATCTTATTATGCTCTTTTAAATAAAAAAAAAAAAGAAAAAAAAAGATCTTATTATGAACGATATGTCTAACCAAGCAACACTCACACAGGTCTGTCATTGCAGCTCAGTTTTGGTGACACTAAATAAGTCCACTGCTGCCGAAGCTGCCTCCCTGCCAGGGGGTCCCACAGTGAACTTTGCGCACACCCTGGGGCTCGCAAAGCTCTTACTTCAGGCAAACATTCCTAACATACTCGACAGGTGAGGTTAACTTTACTCAAGAGGTGAGGTTATAAACAGAAACTAAATTTTATCTTCAATTCTTCTGCTTTGTGGGGTAAGCCAGATATAATTCTTTCTTGGAAGTAACTGAAATAATATAGCTTCGGTGTAAATTATAAGTGTAACTAAATTTAGTTCTTGATTTAAGGTGCTTAGAATTTTCCTTAAGAAATGTTTACACAACTAAACTAATTTAGTTACACAAATAAATGTTATACAACTAAGCTATTTGAAATATCAAAACTAGAATAAAACTATGTATGATGCTTAAAATGTAATAGCAAAAATTTTATCAACATATTGAAAGGATATTTTCTTACCATCTATAGCCAGGATCTCTGCTTTGTATATCCCATTGGTAAAGTATTTTGACTTCTTATCAAATTCCCTAGAAAATCGTATCTCACCAGTCCTTGAATCAACTTTTAACCAGCTGCCTGCATCGTGCCCCATGACATATCTGTTTTTAAACAAATAAGTTCATGGTTACACTTGTAGGAACATTAGCACTTTTAAATCACATAAGAGCTGCAATGTGATCAACTTAGATGCTGTGTTTATGTGCTCTACAGTATCAGTTCTTTTGTCTTAAAGGGGCAGTGTGGGAGGTGGTTAAAGTATGCTATCTGTGTGTATGAACCCGCCAAAACAAAATCCTATTAGCCTATATAATTAGTCTATATAATTGATACACAGTAACAAAACATGAAAAAAATAAATAAAATTCCTGGTACTCCTTCTCATACACTGTCAGTGGAAATTCCATATTAAATATATGAATGCACAGGTTTAGAACAGTTTTGAAAGTTATCATTTGTACTCTTATAGATCTTAGTATAACTATTAAAATGTATGAGCTTATTTCAGATCTACTCATTGCATCGCAGTAATATCAGATATATTTTACTATCAAAATAAAAATTGTTTACACATTTTTATATGTGGTGCACTTAGTAAGTCTGCTGTGGAGTTGAGGGCAGGTTTCTCTATTTGGAACTTGTTTCAATAATGGGTTAAAGTGTTTGACTTAACTAGAAGATTTGGTTTTCAGTACCAGGCACATGTTTCAATCTTTAGTTCATTTATTTGATACGTTTTTCCTTTTCTTTTTTTTTTTTTTTTGAAATCAAACTCAGGACCTTTGCTTGCCAGGCAGGTACTTGTGCTACTGAGTTAAAACCCTGGCCCTTTCTTTTTCTCCATACCTAATGATTTCATAATTTTTCTAGAATCTCTCAATTTGTTAACTGATTAAATTAAACAGTTAACCTCAAAGTAAGTTATAAGTGAGTAGACTTCCTTCATTCAAAAAAAATATCAGGAGGAAAGGAGACAGACACAGGAAGGATGTAGAGAAGACTTACTTCCTGTTAATTATTTCCAGAATGTTCCAATAGTCTTAATTCATGTAAAGTATATATATCTAGTATTTTTTATACCTGCCTTTCTATTTCTCCTCTTCTAACTCTCTTTTATCCTATGAAATTTCTGAAACACCTATGTTTTAGTTTCTCCCATTGTTTTTCCCTTTTACATTAAGCAGAGGGTTGAAATTAATCTCTAAGTCATAAACACTCATAAGTTTTAAGGAAACAAGCAGTGGCTCATTTTTTGTATGGTGTGCTATTTTATACAACATGGCCTAATCAGCCCTAGCCCAGTGTAGTAAATCCACCCCCAAAGACCCAAGACACTCTCAGAGTAACTTAGGTAGTTCTTTGATCTTACAATTGTCCTCTAGACACAATTACTCATATAATTAACCAGAGCCTTTATACCCTCTAAAACATTCAAAATGCTAAGAAAATTTTATATTTTGATAGTCTTATGAGAAAAACAAGAGGAACAAAATGAAATTCTAAAAGTATCATAACCGACATATGCTAGCACAAATAGCATGCGTTAACACTGGCCTGAACCATGGCACGCTAACACGAACACGTTATGTCCAGTACCTGACATTCGCTGCAGGACTTCCTGTATCCAAATCTATGGCGGTGTACGTGCCAAGCACACGTGTCAGTGAGGACTGTCCTGTTATTCCTTCTCGTACACTGAAAGTCTTAGAACTTGGGTGAAACGTGGGTCCTTCTCTGACATTCATAATCTGAATTCTCACAGGGGTTGGGTGCATCCGGAATTGGGAAGCAACTGAGTGGTGAAATTCAGCTTGATTTTTTACTCCAATACTAAGGAGAACATTAGGCATTTCTTCATAATCCAACATCTGAAATGATGGGAAGTGAAAGACTTGAATCAGCAAAGAACTGTTTGATAGAATAAAGAAGTAGTAACCAAGCCATATACTAGAATGAAGTACAGGAGTGATGCAAGTTAGATTTTGAAGTGAAAAAAATTTTAATTATTACTGTATTAGGTATTTTAGATAGTTACTGTGACTGTCATGGCATAATCAGGTATGTAGGTCATTTAAGCCTATAGCTTTAAATTGTAATCACATTTTGAAGTTTTAAAATTCTCATATAAGAAATTCTAAACAGAATGATGCTTCATTTCAAACTGTTTATAAAAAATAAAAAAATTTAGAATTGATAAAAATTCAGGGAATAACTAAACAGGACCCAGATTTCTTTTCAGAATTCACATCTGAGGATCTCTTGAAAGTATTAGCAGCAGAATTAAAGGAGCCAATATATAGGATGTCATTACACATGTAATTATTTTTTAAATGATGCAAACAAATCATGATTACTATAGCAAGCCCTACACTATAATTGCACTGAGTCTGCAGGATAAGAATCCTTTACAGTGGTCATTCACGCAAGTAAGTACCACACCCTAAGGGAAGTCACCTTTGAACTGGGTTTCCTGGGGAAAAGATGAATAGAACCTTTTGATTCAGAGTGAATGATGTGGCAACATAAGTCACAAGTGAAAACATCATTGTATCAAAGGGAGCTCTGGCTAATTGTGTCTAGAGGTATTCTGGAAACATATCTTGCAACACATTTGCCAATGACAGAGGTCAAAGTATTGGAGCCTTCAGGGAAATTTAGTAACTTCATTTTTGGTTTCTTAGATCTTTAGAGTTAAATTTTTCAGAAGAGCTAAAAAAAAGTCAGTTCATTAGGATTTTTGTTTAGGACGACTCAGTATGCCTCACTTGAATTTCACCTAAAACCTGAAGGTTTGGGATATTGATTGTTTTTATACACGTCTTCATAGATGACCCCATGATAACTAGCCCACTGATCTACACTATGGACCAGAATCCATGATATCTAGCACAGAGGTGTATGTAAATTTAGATGAATTTTCACCCCAAATAAATCTATCTTTTAGAACTCAATTTTTACTTTTTTTGAATGTGATGTTAGCTTTAAACAAATGAAATATTTGCCATATCTATCATGAAGGGGAAGTCTCTTGGGGGATTTTCTTATGGATACACACAAATATACTTTTATTTTCATATGATCAAGTTCATTACTGTGTCTAAAGGTATGCACACAGTTATAGAAATTCACAGACTTTTGGGACAGTAAGTTGACAGAGGGCCAAAATTGCTTCCAGTAGATTGGATAACGAAAAGCAAAGTAGAGGAAAGACAGAAAGTTACATTCGTTCTTTGCCAGTAAAAGTTCCTTATTGAGGATTTTCTGTGTCTACAGGTCTGGGACTAGAAAAAGTTAATATAAACAGTTGTTTACTTTCAGTCTCATCACAGGCCAAATGGAGGGGCTGGAAAAACTTGTTCTAGGGCAGTTAAGGCACAGGTGAGTAACAACTTAATGAGAACATGGAGGCATATGTTACTGTGGTGACCCAGAGCAAGGCTCTGGGAGATAACCCTCCCAGAAACAGATTAGGCTTCCGGCAGGGTTTCTGCTACAGTAAAATTTAACATGAAAGCTCAGCTAGGTGTCTCACACCTAGCTTTTGTTTGTTTGTTTGTTTGACTTTGGGGTTTTTTTGCATATTTTAACAGGGATCCTGATACATTTAGGGGGATCCTGATAAATTTTAGAGCTATGTATGAAAGAGGAAGGAGACTGGAAAGTTCCATCCAAAAGGCGATTGTGACAGTTTTATTGTGGCAGGGGACTGAGGAAGTGGCTATATATCTGGTGGAATGCACATGCTCTGCTTTCTAGGAAGGAGACTAGAAGGGGCCTTTGGGGCACACAGGTGGGGAAGGTTTTAAAGGTGGGCAGACTCCAGCAGAAAATCTCAGGGCACCAGCTTTTTCCTGTAACCTATTTATTGACTCCATGATTGCACAGACGTGGTAGTTACACAGGACTTTGGGATCAGAGCGGTCTTGTGGGATGTTGTCTTTGTAATTTTTTTGTCTAGATGAATGAGGACAAGTTAGCTTTCCTCTTTGGTTTTGTTTCACTTTCTGTAGGAAGGATATCACTGTATTTTCTTCCCAGAGTGGTGACTATTAAGTGAGGTATGCATGGAAAGCCTCAGGCTGGGGATTTAGCTCAGTGGCTTAAGCGCTTGCCTGGCAAGCGTAAGGTCGTGAGTTCGATCCCTGGTACCAAAAAAAAAAAAAAAAAAAAAAAAAGCCTCAACACAGAAAATATGCCACTTTACCCAGTGGCTACTACTGTAATTGATTAATAATGCTTAGTTAAAATTATTAAACTATAGACAACCAGTATTTTTTTAGAGTTCCATTTTGGTACGTTTTGCTTTTCTTTTCAGTGTTATAGTGAAAGCACATACACATACATACACATGTATATACTGGGTCAGGTGCTAGAGACTAAAAAATATTAGTTTGATTTGTTTATGTGCAAAGTTCTTACTACCATTTTAGTAGTTTGAGAAACATCAAAAGCAAAAAAGTTATGTATTGTTAGAGTCTATGCTTACAAAGTCAACACTCAAAACTCAATAGCTTTCCTGAACACAAATTACAGTTCTAATCTTCTGAGAGATAAATTAAGGAACAACATCTTTTAAAAATAGCAACTCCCCCCCCAAAAATACTTCTTTGAAGGAAGTAAAATCCTTCACATTGAAAACTACAGAATACTGCAAAAGGAGATTAAAGAGTACCAGAAAATGGAAAGATATTCCTTCTTCTCGGGTAGAAAGAACCAATATAGTGAAAATAGTCACACTTCCAAAATTCCTATACAGATATAATGCAATCCCAATCAAAATACTAATAGCATATCTCATAGAATTAGAGAAGACAATCCTAAAATTCATCTGGAACCAAAAGAACCCTAGAATAGCAGAGGCAATTCTGGACAACAAAGGCAAGGCAGGGGCCTCACGTTCCCTGATTTAAAATTATACGACAAAGCCACTAGGGTCAGGAATATAGCTCAAGTGCAAGGTCCTGAGTTTATTTCTGGTATTAAAAAGCCTCCCAAAAACCAAAACCAAAACCAAAAATACCCCTCCATGCAAAACTACTGTGATAAAAACACCATGGTACTGGCAAAAAAACAGATCCGAGGATCAATGGAACAGATTAGAAGATGCAGAAACAACTCCAGCCACATTCAGCCATCTTATCTTTGACAAAGGGGCCAAATGGCCTCACTAGAACGAAGATAGCATCTTTTTGCTGGAAAAACTGGCTTTCCTATGTGCCGAAGATTAGAACTAGACCCGTGTTTTTCATGTACTAAACTAAAACTGAAATGGATCAAAGATCTAAATATTAAAACAGAAACACTAAATCCACTGGAAGATAGTAATAGGTAGAACTCTTGAAGACATTAATGTAGGATAAGACTTTATGAACAAACCCTGGTTGTACAGAAAGTGCCACAAAGAATTAACAACTGAGACCTCATCTTATTAAAAAGCTTTTACACAGCAAATGAATCCACCAACAGTGAAGAGACAACCCACAGAGTGGGAAAAACTTTTGCCAGCTGTTCTTCAGATGAGGGACTAATACCTAAAATATATAAAGAACTCAAGAAAATCAGATCCCCAAATTTAAAGGCTGAATCCAAAAATGGGCACCTAAAATGAACAAACACTTCTCAGATTAAGAAGAAGAAATGGCAGATCAACATTCCTGGTCATTCAAGAGATGCAAACACTGAGATTCCATTTCACTGCAGAAAGAATGACTACTGTCAAGAAATCAACCAATGACAAATACGGGAGGGGCTGTGGGGAAAAAGGAACCCTTCTCCACTGCTAGTGGGAGTGCAGACTGATGCGACCATTCTGGAAATCAGTAGGGAGATTCCTCAAACTGGGACTAGAGGTCCCATTTGACCCAGCTATTTTCCTGCTGTGTATCTTCCCAAAAGAATTAAAAGCATCATACCACTGCGATATATGGATACCCGTGTTTATAGTGGCACAGTTTGTAGTAACTAAACCTTGGAAATAGCCCAAATGCCCATCAACTGATGAATGGGTAAAGATGTGTTTTTCTCTTTTCTTTCTTTTGTTATTTTTCTTTCTCTCTTTCTTTCTTCTTTCTTTTCAGGATCTCACTATGTAGTACAGACTGGCCTTGAACTTGCTTAAATATCCCAGGTTGGCCTCGAACTCGTGGTGATCCTCCTGCCTCAGTCTCCTGAGTGCTGGGATTACAGACATGTACCACCATGCCCAGCTAAGATTTACTTTTTTATACAATGAAGTATTGCTTTGTCATAAAGAAAGATAAAAGTGAGTCAATTCTAGCTGAATGAACATACCCTGAGACCATACTCTTAAGTGAAATAAATCAGACAAACATGTTTAAGCATTGCATTGTTTCTCTGCTGTGAGAAACTGAAAGTATAAATAAGGACAAAAAGTATAATAGATATTGGGAAATGGGAAGAAAATGTTCAGATGAGAAAGGGAACAAGGGAGGGGAAAGAAAGGAGGGAAAGAAGGGACAAGAGAAAACAAAGAATAGAAGAGAAAAATGGAAACAAAAGTTTTTAAATAAGGAGGGAAAGAGGGGTTGAAGGGAGGATAGGGGAATGGGAAAAAAAGAAGCAGCTAGATTTATTCTACACAGGTACAAACTCTCTATGATGAATGTTTTCTTTATGTACATCTAAAATGTACCAATAAATAAGATAAAAAATAGATATCATGCAAAGTCAGTGATTAAGATGATAAGAAGAGGAATTAAGAATTGTTTCACCTTGATTTGTATTGTTATTCACAATGCAAGGTTTAACAAAATTCTGATTTTTGGAACTATTCAAAAATTGATCTGGTAAATGACCTCTTGTTCTTTTATTCCTATCTATTCTTATTTGGCAGGGGTTTTTCATATTGGTTTAGTTGCTTCCTTTTTTATTGCTATTGCCTCTGATTAGATTCTTAGTACCTTAGGATTTGATTAAGATAATAACTATTTCATAATTTTAATCTTCCAGAATTGAGCCCAAAATGTTATTTCTATTTAAGACAATATCCCAAAGCATTTCTTGGTATGTAATTCAGCGCTGGAAAATTTTTTTGGTGTTTTGAGGCTGGGTCTCACTATGTAGTTCAGGCTGCCCTTGAACTGACTGTGTAGCCCAGGCTGGCCTTGAACTCTTGGTGGTCGTCCTGTCTCAGCCTCCCAAGTGCTGGGATTACCGACCTGCACTACCACATCTGGTTTTCCTCATTATATGAATGCTAATTTGAATTTTACTGGTTTGTGATTTTAAATGTGTAAGTTATTATATTTTGTTGACTGTGAAGTAAAATAATAAAGTGGTTTGAAGCAAAATTAATGTACAGTGCAAAGTCAAATCCTGTAGTTTAGCATTCAGAGTTCTCAGCAGAACAGCTCGAACTGGACATCTCACTTTTTCCTGTGTGAATACTCACCAGGCCCCGAATGTGCTTTGTGTCTTCTCTATATTTACAACCTCAGATATAACACCTTGCCTAAGCCGCATTCCTGCAGAAGAACTTTTCAGGGGAATTTAGCTCAGAAAGTTCTCGCCGTCTTTGATCTCACTCATTTTATATTTTACCCACTGAGAAATTATGTTCTGTAATAAAGCATCTGATTGCTATTTATAATGTTGCTCACTCTCGTGCATTATGTAATTTGAGGTGCTTGCTTAATCTTCTCAACTAGATACTGGGCTCTAGGACAACAAAATAGCCTTTAACCTCTTGTTTTGTTTTATAGTAAATATTATATTCCTGGGCCGAAAGGCTCAGACTGACACAGCGGCCTACTTAGAGCCACTTGTTCAATAAGCAACGAGGCAGAATATATTTCTAAGAGTCATTTAGAGCTTCTTTGAAAGAAATTGCAAAATGTACAATAGATACAGTGAAATAGGAAGAAAGTGTTCAAAAGTACTGTACCTTGATGACCTTCAAAATGCCTTCATTGGTTTGTGGGTCTGTTTCAATATCAAACCAGTTTCCCTCATTTCCAGAGAGGATTATGTATTTTGCCAACCAATTCTCAGTACCCTCTTCATCAAGATCAATTGCTTGCAATCGTAACAGTTCTGAACTCAAACAATTCTCCTTGATACTTGCTGAGTACTGAAATAAAATAGGTCAGTTTCATAATCAATGAATTTTCAAAATAATAAAGATATCAACAGATAGTTATCAAATGTGAACAAGCTAAGTGATTTTTTATCCTAGTATCAATGGCATACTTCTAATCAGAAATGTAAGAATTAAATGATTTTAAAACTAATTTTCATATGTAGCATGTAAAATCTAGCTCAAACTGTTATTTTGTTTCACTTTTTCCTGATTATTGTTAATTTACCTCACTCTTTTAGGTAAGGGATCACACTTTTTTCTGTAAAGTGTCAGCTAGTTAATACATTAGGCTTCATGGGTAAGAACATCAGTGTTACGACTTCTTATCTCTGTTGTCACAGCAAATAGAAGCCATAGAAAAAGAATGATCAACAAGGTATATGTTTATCAAAATAAGTGGCAATCCAGGTTTTTCCCTACGATGTTAGACTTTTTACTTCTTTATGCATGAAGATAAAAATGAAAGGTGAGTCTATTTGGGATTCTGGTAGAATTAATTTAGTCAATCATGAAGCAAATACAAATATACTTCAATTGTTATATTATTCCCAGAGTTATGCTAACAAATTTCCACATTTCTGTGAATAAATTATATGGAGTCTATAGCTCTTGCTTTCATAGAGAACTTTTGCTTGGAATAGTGACATATATTTATTTCCAAGGTTTACACAACAAAGCTAAGCCATTCGCGTATGTGGCAGAATCAGGCTCACAAACTATCAGGAAGCAAACCAAATAGCTACACTTATAGAAAGAGGATCACAAGGGTAACAACTTACTGAAGTTTTTTCTAAGACAGGGAAATTATCATTGACGTCTAAGACCTTGATTCTGCAGTCACACTCGGAGGACAGCCCGTCGGCAGCTCCGTCGCGGTCTGAACCCCTCACGAGCAGGTTGTACATACTGTGTTGCTTCATTAGGATAGAAAAGAGTGGTAGGACTTAGGTTTTGCCTGAAACAGAACCCCACTACTAAGGCCACTACTTGCCTTTACTTTTACATGCATGTCAATGAAATCTACAAATTGATCTTTAATCTTTAATTTTCATTAAAAGTGAATGGAACAATTTTTCTTTTCTCTTTCACATTGGAATAAGGCACGCATGGGTCATTGCATCTTTGTTTTTCAACACTGATTTTTTTATTGGTACTATTAAATACACATAATGATCACTTTTATCATAGGGAACTGGTATCTGTATATATCTTAGTTTCTCTTTTTCTTCCCCAGTCTCCTCCCCTCCCTTCAACCTCTCTTCCTCTCCTTATTTACAAAGATTTGTTTCCATTTTATCATTTTTTTCTCTCATTTCTTTCTTTTCCCTTCCTCCCCATCATCTCCCTTTCCTTTTGAACAGTTGCTTCCTATTCCACAGTGTCTACGGTATGTTTTGGTTCTTATTTACACTTTCTGTTTCTCACACCAGAGATGCAATGTGATATTTCACTCATTCACAGAAGGCTTTACCTCTCTGTCAAGGAAGCCGGACATGGTGCGGACTTCTCCGGTGTACCGGTTCACCATGAACATAGGCACACCTGCGGGCTCCTGAGAGACGATCTTATAGGCAATTTTAGAATTCAGATGGTTGTCTTCATCTGCATCAGTGGCACTGAGCTTTACCACCAGGGCATCTGGAAATGAAGACAGGGTGGGGAATGGTTGGCAGGGTTAGTATTAATGTATCAAATCTCTAAGCATAAAAAGAAAGAATGGTTGACTTTTTCCTGTTCAAATTTTCTATGCAAATATGTTAGTCTAATTCCCACACATACCAGTGATTACCAAAAAAAGTGAGTTGCTTCTACGAATCTCTTTGTATTTATAAAATACTTGTATTCATTAAATGATTAAATGGAAAACTAGTAGCAAAATATAGTGATCTTTAATATAAGATAAAAGTTCAGTGGCCTATGTAAAGCCAAAGGAAGTGATGTTATCAGTTTTGTTTCTGCCATGGCTTTACGGAGTTACTTTAAAATGCTTAATGAAGCAAGATTATAGCTCAGTTAAAGACAATGTTGCAACTAATTATTGAGCACCTATATTTTTAGCTGTCATTCATCTAGAAAGACATAATTACTACGGTTGCACTGTAAGGTACTAGCACTTTATTAAGCATTCAAAATGTGTAGTTATTGAAGAGAAGATTTGATCACAGGAATCTAAGCAGTTCTTAATTACTTATAGAGACACAGCCAGGTATCCCGACCAATCCCGAAGGCATCAGTCCACCGGACAGAGTTTTCTGGAATCAGCGGCGGCTTCTGGATATTCTTTTGCTTCCTGACCTCAAAGTGAAAAACTCAGCGCTTCCTTGAATAGAAAGAGCCAGGATTGAAGGACTTCACAGTCTCTGAAGACGTGCCCTTTCTTCAGAAACTACTCTCATTTGAGAAAGCATTCAGATTTGCTAATCAGCGACTCGGAACTTGGTGGGTGGCACCTTCGCTTCCTTCATCAAGGCCGTGCTGAATGGAGCATGTCAGCAGCAGGACAAGGGAGGAGTCCGCAGTCTCCACTCCGTGCGTGCCCATGTTACACGTGCCGTCCCTTGGCCTTCTAAAATTTACTGTTTCTATACTTCCCTTGCCAATGTACTTAGAGGTATGTTGGCAGGCATAGATTTGAAAGGGGAGGGAATATTAGAAGACTGGAGGGAAAAGAGGCAGATGGCATGGAGAAAAGAAAGATTAGAGTGGTACCAGAAAAAACAGAAAAGTAAGAGGGAAAAGAGTTCAGTTAGGTGTGGTAGTGATCATTTGCAATCCTAGCACTTGGGAAGCTGAAGCAGGAGGACCCTTGTGAATTCCAAACCAGCCTGGGCTGCACAGTGAGAGCCTGTGCCAAAAAAGAAGGAAAGGAAGAAAGAAAGAAAAGAAAGAAAAAAAAAGAGGGATAGGAATTTCAAGAGAACTATTATAAAGGGGAAAAGCAGGAGGGAATCAGACTTGGAAATGAGATGAATCAGGATGGAAAGAAACAAATACAGGAGAGCTGGGGGTTCGGGAGGTTACTTTCTGCACAGGCTCTGAAGACTGTTGGTCGCTCTGCGTGCTGCAGGTTTTGAGGCCACAGGTTTTGAGGAATATACAAGAACAGAACCTTCTCAAATACTCATAGTTTCTTCTTCTGTTTACTCTTGTATTAAATTAATAACTAATCCTACGCTCTCTGATGCCAAGCGCCTGCCAAACTACAAGCATAAACATCTTCTACAAATAAGAGGATATTTGGCATGATAGACCTATTTCTATCCTGGGTAACCAGTTAAAATTTGTGAGGCTCTTTCAAAGTGCTAGTTTGCTTTTTTTCCTGATATGTAAGTGACCAGTATTAGTCTCTAAAACCTTAGCCCAAGGGAAGCGAAGGCAGTAGACGCAGAGAAGGGATTCCTCCTACTTACTGGCTTCGCTGTTCTCCTCAATGGCGGCGGTGTAGACACTCTGGGTGAAGACAGGAGGGTTATCATTTATGTCCATGACTTTGACCCTGAGCTCCAGAGGACTCTCTAAATCTTCCCCCCGTGAGTTCAGGGCACGGCAGTAGATCTGTGGAAAGTCAGAAAAAGTCTTGCCTTCCTCCACCAAAGGAAATTAGGTAGCATATTTGAAAGTACACGAAGAAAGAAACGAAAAAACGATTTTTCCCTTGAATTCGCACCGTATTATCATGCAATAATTTAATGTGACCAAGGCATTTGCGCCCCGTAACTGTAACACACAACAGAATCCCAGACAGTAAACACATTTTTACCCGTTTTCCTCTGCTCTGTTTGTTCCAGTCTTCTGTCTTAGTAAAAGGAAGCCATAGTCCTGAAACTTTTTTTAAAGAGAAGAAAAAGAGTGTGAACAAATCCAAGCGCACTGCCGCGACTTACCAGGAAAAGCGGAGTCGTCTCTCTGTCCACCACCGAGGTGATGTTGATTTCCCCAGTCCGCGGGTTAATGGTGAACACGCCGTAGGGCGGCCGATCGATCCCTGCCCCGGAGATGCGGTAGGTGATTTTCTGGCTCCCTTCGCAGTCTGAGCGAATCTGCAAGCGAAATGGTTAGGATCTGACCTCGCTTAGAGCTGATCACGAACCGGAATCCAAAGGGAATCGGAATCACAAAAAAGGGAAATCACGGAAAGGAAAGGAAATCACAGATAGACGGGCTTTGGTGTGAGATGTAGCACCACCACCTAGTCCTGTGTGACCCTGAAACAGTGACCTGCTCCAGGTTTGCTGCGTGCCAGCGCTGTCACACATGCACAGTCTTCAGACGGGCTGTGTGAGGTCACCCAGCACGGCCCTCGCCCAGGGCGTATGTGCAAACGTGCATGCGTATGTGGCGCCAGATTTGCTGTTATTAACAATACATGGCTCAGTTCTCTGGCTTTGTTTGCATATAGTCTGACAAAAGAAATCAGAGCCTTTAATCCTCTTTTAAAATTTGTATTACAGTAATAAATACCTTGCTTAAATTTGAGTTTGAGACTCAGCCGAAGTGATAGCTATATGAAGAAAATTAGAAGAGAAATAGTGTTTAGAGATGGAAAAAATTTCTAATGTATCACTCTTTTGCCAAATACACAATATATAATACATAATATCACTATTTTGTAATATGTGGATTACTGCAGCGCTAGGGGTTGAAACCAGGCCCTTCACAGTGAGCTACCTTCTCAGCCTGTTTATTTACCTACTCATGTTTTGATGAAAAGGTCTTGTAAAGTTGTTAAATGGCTCAGATAGAGCCTGGACTTGCAAGCCTCCTGCCTTTACCTTTTAGAATGCTGGCCTAGGCGTGGGTCACCATACTTAGCTTCTGCCTGATAGATTTCATAACCAATATGCCTCCGTGCTGATTTCATTTTGATGACTTTGTATCTATTGCTCACTTACATAGTAAAGTGGAACACACCTGCTAAAATATTAGGACTTGTCACCCAAGCATTTACCATGAATTAAAGTCAGCTG
Organism: Dolichotis patagonum; assembly: GCA_004027295.1. Lineage (NCBI taxonomy): Eukaryota > Metazoa > Chordata > Mammalia > Rodentia > Caviidae > Dolichotis > Dolichotis patagonum. The sequence goes on along the minus strand of PVJX010003460.1, from coordinate 78,523 downwards.
AAAATACAATTTCAGTTAGCTCAGGTCTAATCTAAAAGTCTCTTTTGATGTATAGAAGAAAATTCTCCAGAGTGCAAATAAAAAAGAGATGTGCACTGTAAGTGGCATAACATAAAAGTCTAACTATACGTTGAATGAAAATCATACTTTAAAAGCATCTTTCCAGTTTGAGAAGTTCTGAGAAAACACAAGGTTCTGCTTGAGCTGAGGGTCTGTCTGTAACGTTGCTGCCGAGGCCTACTCTGCTTTTGCTGTCAGTCTGTAAGGGGGGAGCTGGGCAGATTGTCCTGCTGTGGGTTTTTACAGCAGCCCACGCCAAGATGCTCAGAAACAGCAAGTCAAACTGCGGCCTGGACCCCAGACTTCACAGATCAATTCATCGCACAGTCCCATCTTAACTTGCCTTCCTCACTGGCAGCCAGCATTCGTCAAGGTCCTTCTGGACCCTCCCAACTGTGGTGTGGAGACTAGTGAGAACTTTCCACACCACCCTCACTTTCTTGAATTAATCAAGCATGGTGGCAAACCCGTGACTACTGAAGAGTTAGTCTTCGATTACCGTCAGTTTCCTATGGCATATGCAGGCAGTGATGAGCAGACCACAGACAAACAGACAAAGCCCGTTGGCACACTGAGCCAAGTCGCTTTCCTAGGATTACTTGCCAAGGATGCTGTGGCCAAGCATCCATGCTCTGGTCAGCTACCAGCAAGTGACTGCACGTCGCTTTCCTAAACCCATATGGGTCAGTGAGGGCTTCCCATCCCTGCAGTATGTCAGTTTTCCTGCTGGCCGTGCCTTGGCTATCAGTGCAGGACCCTCTGTGCTGTTAGTGCTTTGCCCCTTACCCTGGCGATCGGATTCCTCTTTGAGTTGTCCTCTCCTTCCCGACAGGCCGCAGCAAACTTGATCCATTCCCTCTTCTGTCTTCTGACGGTTTGCCATGTTGTAGTGCCGTTTTCAATGTCTAATTCTTTCACCTTAAGCAAGGATACTTTGCGTTCTTACAGTGTTAGGATACTTGCACTTAATACAGATACTGATTTAACATTGTGAGGTGCATCCAGAAGAAGCAATGGTGCTGAATTTGAGAAGCAAAGGAACTTTTTATTAATTCTCAATGCTGGGTAAATACAGCTTGCCCAGCGCTGACTGCTACTTTACTGGAATCACCTCACTTCTGCTTCTAAAACTCTAGTCAGACGGATTCCACTAGCTCTCTGTGGTGTTTGCAGCATGCAGTAATTCAAGGTACACAGTAGCTTTTCATTACTCCATGGAGAAGCTGGCTACCTCACCTTCCCTGTGCTCAGACAGAATTTATGTCCCTGGAGTTTACTCCTCTGTGTGAGAATGTCTCACCCTAAATGTAAACTGTGCTCATCTAAACTGGGAAGGGAGTTTTCTCTTCTGTTGATAAGGGCACCACTGTGGGTTAGCATCCAAATGCATTATTGCAAAATTAGCCTATTGTGAGCTAATGGGTGGCACTGCTCATATATCCTATGGAATTTCTACGGCTTTTTCTATTTTTGTTTTTTGAGACAGGATTTCACCGTGCAGTTCAGGCTGGCCTTGAACTTCCGTGTAGCCTAGGCTGGCCTCAAAATTGTTGTTATCCTCCTGCCTCAGCCTCTCAAGTGCTGGAATTACAGGCATATGCCACTCTGTGTCTTCTTGATGTTGCATATTTGTGTCTCTACTTGCTACATTTGTCCCTTTGTGGTTTTCTGTTGTTGGTTGTGGATGCTAAAGAATTTTATTTTACTAAAGATTTTCAAAATGCAACTACGTATATAAACATATGTATATATATGTGCAAATATTATACAGTTATTTTTGAAAGTACTAATATCCTTATGGAGATATAGATGATTATATGTTTACTCAAGGTAAGGTTTTATTTAATTGCTGCTTGGGGGTAGAGAAGGTCCATGTGCGTGAAGCTTATTTCATGAAGCAATGCATTTATGCCTTTCATTTTAATACAACTTCCCAGAATGTATCATGTATTTCCTATTTTGTCATCAGTAATTTTGTTTTCTCCAATGACTTGAGTTGATCATAATAAAAATTTTACTACCATAATAAAATTAAGCACCACCAGAGATAGAGGATATTAGTCTTATTTCCTGTGTCCTTCTCTAAAAGCCAGCAGATTACTGTGGTTTATTTAATTGCAATTATGTGTTTTAAATTTTTGCATCTTTCCCTTATTCATAGATCAGTTTCTTGTTGATATGTCTAAAAAAACTCTTCCTTAAAGTGTTTCTTCTCTACTTTTATTTTGCTTTAGGTTGGGAAACTTTTTTTTCTTAATGTTTTGAGACAGGGTCTTTCCATGTAGTTCAGGGTAGCCTTGAACTCACCATGTGGCCCAGGCTGGCCTCAGACTCACTGTGATTCTCCTGTCTCAGCCTCCCAAGTACTGGGATTACAGACGTGCACCACCACACTGGGTAGATTGGGAAACATTTAAATAAGCTACTACACTAGTTTTATGAGTGAGAGTTACAGAGACACTGACCTGCCCAACTCGTGTTCTTAAAGTATAAAAATTTGAGAAGGACAAGTTTTACTATTACTATTTCAGCTTGACTTATGTTCTTTCTCTTAACTTTTACCTGGATGATTATGTTTTCAAATATTCTAATGTTTGATGCATGCTGTGTAACCCAATTCTCTTTTGATTTTAAGTAGAGAAAATAGTTTTATTATACATTACCTCAACGATAAATTCACTGTTTACTTCTAGCACCACCTGTTAGAAAAGGCACAGTGTTAGCATCATTTACATAATCTACAAAACCAGCATCACAGCAGCATTGACGATATTCTTTCATGAACTTAAATATGCATTTAGTTAAAAATGTAAAATTGAGGTGAGTAATAGAAAATGAATAAATAGGCTCTTGACCTTCAACAGGCTTTTAAATTTTTAATTACTTGCTTGAATTTTTATTTTTATTAGTATATATGTGCAGAACATCATCATTACACCCTTTGTGGAGGCTTTTAAGGCTTCAGAGAAGACAAACGTGTGACTTTCTGCAGCAAGGCAGTTAGGACACCTGCTTCAACAGAGACACGTGGGCGGGTGGTGGGGAAAGGCAGGACTCTGGCTGTCAGAGTGGAGCTCAGCCAGGGCTCTGAGGAGGGGAGGGACTTTAAAAGGTTCTGTGGGATGCAGCTGATTTAATAAGAGGAGTTGATGGAGACTTTTCAGCTAGCGTGAAACAAGAACACAGGCGTAAGGGCACAAAATTTCAGAGGATGCTGTAGATCCGGTGCAATTAGTGGCCCAAGGGAGAGGTGCCATGAGAGACAGGTCAGACAGTCAGTGTAGGCTGGACTGGAAGTGCTTTCCACCCCCGGCTAGGCTGTTTGGACTTCCTTGGATAGAGACCGAGAGTGACGAAATTATTGTCTGTAGAACATGTCATTTATATGAAGGGAGGATGACAAGAGAAAGCACTTGAAGTGGAGACATCAAAGAATTAGCAATCGCTTAGGTAAGATATAGCCAGCACATGAACCTGGCGCAGGAGAGGCCTTGGAGCGGACAAAGAGCAGAGACGGCGAGGAGCTGGTGGGCTCCTAGACTGAAGGATGTGAGGAGGGAGAGGCAGATGATGCCAGGGACTCCGCTCATCATTCTGGGGACAGGAGGGACCGTTAACAGAAACGAAATGCAGCAGGAGACCAGGATGGAAGGGCATTGATAACTTAAATCTGTTCTATTTACCTTCAGCATCTGTCTAATATTTAGGATAGAAAATCGGAAAAAGTGGAGTTTTCCAAAACAGTACTATTTGAAGTTGAAGAAAATGAGGGCACTAAATGAAAGAGGGCTGAGCAGATAAGTGAAGCCAGTAAGGAACAGAATCTCCTGGGAGCACTTACTTTTGTGAAAGGAAGAGAAGGGACAAGTCTAAACACAGAGTGTGGCCAGGCTAAGATCATAGGTCAAAGGACGCTGTGTGGGTCAGAGCAGATTCTTAGTGTGTGTGGGGGGGAGGGCTCGTAAAGAAATAGAATTTGGGAGCGAAAAGAGACTAGCTAGGAAAGTAGTGAGGAAGTATTCAGAAAGGAGGCAGAATAGTATAGGTGAGTGTTAAGTTACATGAAGAAGGAATAGCGAATGCTTGCTGTATTATGGAAAGGTCAAGAAAAGTGGGAGTTGAGAAGGTCTGGTGACCATAACTATCAGTCAGTGCTAACCTGTGCAAATGACATAGTTCAAATTGCAGAAATCAGGAAACGAGTTATTAAGAGAGAAATCATACATGCGATTTTGTGCTTTGCTTTGCTGTTCTCAGTGATTACCGTGGTAAAATTCCATGTCAATTAATTCACACAGACGTATGTTTTGGTGGCTGCCTTGTGCCTCGCTTGGGGGCTGGTGTTTTATTCTGCTCAGTGGGACATAGTGGGACTGAGAACCAGCGTGCGAGTAACGCTGCGGAGCACGTCCTTCAGCGGCACCCGAAGCTGACTTTGGTGAGTGCCAGCCTGGTGAGCTCAGCATGGGAGACCTTTATTAATAGGAATCTCCTCATCCTCACCCTCGCGTTCACACCTGTCTCTCTTTTCCCCCTCTGTTCCTCTCTCCTCTATGATATGCTCTCCAGTTTTTCCTTTCCCCCTTGTGGACCTTGTGTCAGGTCTGAAGGGCCACAGTAGTGTCATTATGTTGTCCCTGCCCCGCCCCGCCACATTGGTGAGCACAAGCAGAGCTGGGTGATCTCAGAGATGTAATCAACCCAATAACGTCATTTTAACTTGAAACAAGAAGTGACAGTGGGTCCTAGCTGGATTCTGATCATAACTGCGTTGGAGATGGGCAGGTAATTTTTACTCTGTAGAGGAACACATTCTCACCCCGGTTTCCGCCTGCTCACAGCAATGTATCCCACTGATACAGTATTAAAACAGAAACTGAGAAGGGCCCAAGTCACTATTCTACTGATAATTCTTAACCAGACTCTTCTGAATTTGTTTGAATTTTGGCCTCCTACAATTATCCTCCATGCTCTGAGAAGATATTGATGTTTGTATTAACACTCCTAGTTTTATTTTGTAGATTGTCTTCAAAAGCTTTGGTCATGAAATGTTACAAATTTCTGAAAAAAAGGCATGCTGCCTCAAATCTTTCTGCACTGACAGCTAAAATTTTTCATCGTAAGATCACAAGTTTGCAAAGGATGTCATTTAAAACTATTGTAAGTGCTGATATGTTAAAATACAATTGTCAAATCACTTTCAAATGTAGCGGATAGAATCTAAATGCCATTGTCATTTGTTGCCTAGTGTCATTTATCAGAAAAAAAGTACATGATGAAATTCTTTAAAAGTTGGAATTTATTTCACTCTTCATTCTCCTTGCATTCCTATATTCGATTTCCATCAATGAACCAATGGGTTGGGTTAGCTTGACAATTATACAAAGCTCAAATAGTGTTCACAGTGAACACTATGAAAAATATGGAAAACTTGATGCATTGTATTTAAATATAGAAAGTAGAAATGGATTGAAAATATAATATAAAGAGATGGAATTTAAAATATTAATTTGTGAATAAATACCACTCATTAGAGTTTAAAAATCTCAGCATCAGTTCTTTTTTTGTTTGGTTTGTTTCCATGATAACTATAGTTCTCAAAGGATGTTTATATTTATAGATGATATTGGAGGATTTTTTAAAACTGGTGTCCTTCAGTTTTTCTTGTTCTGAATTAAGTGACCCAAATCTGCAGAGCAATTTATCTTTTAAATGAATTTTAAAGGACTTATCCGTGATTAGTATGTCTTCTTTTAATTTTGTGGAAAACAAATAATTGAAAGCCATATAAGTGGCAAAAAGATTTTAGAGTTTGAGAGTCAATTCTCTTTCTCTTAATAGCATATTTTGAATTATCTTTTATTTTTGTGATCCAGATAGTTTTACAATCAGCTGCAGTGCAATTTAGTAATATTGCCATGGGTGAGAGTAGGATTTTTTTTAAAAGAAGAATTTAGGAGAGGAGAATCTGTAGTGCAATTGGATGTGCAGGTAGGTTGATTCAAAGGAAGAATGCCTGTCATTGTGTCTATTATCTATCTATCATCTATCTATCTACTATCTCTCTATCTATAATCTACCACTAAGCTAAATTGGTTCCTTTAAAACCCTGTATGCATTGACATCCTTTGACTGCTCCTATATTTCACTGAATTATGTACCTCGATTCAAGACCATCATTGGGAGAGTGGTTAAGTAGATACAAGTTTCTTAAATGGATGTGCATTTAAACACAAATGATTCCTATCCCACAGGAAAGTTTCGGCTTAAAGTACCACTTGGCTCCATTAAAAGCAATATGCTTAAAAAACAATATGCTTAAGAGACAACTTCCTTAGACATGGAGGCAGAGGAGACAAGTGTGGGTCTGGGTTCTGTCCTTCACAGTGTGACTTTGGACATATCTCCCAGCCCAATTCTTCAGGCTCTGATCCAAATAGAACCATAATGTGAAAGGGAGGGGTTGATTCTCCAATGCTGGGCACATCTGCGACAGGAAGCGAAATGGAAAGTTCACCTGCTTGCTTCTGAAGCAAGTTCACACCTGCTTCCGAGTGTGCATTTGCAGTACCCCCTGTCATGTAAAACCACTAATCAATCATTTTTAAAGACTTGAAATTAGCCACACAAACCAGACTTGTCTTTACTTCAAAGAGATGAGAAAGTATTTTAAATTCTTTTGACCTGGCTCTTGTCCTGACTGCAGAGCCAATTCAGCCAGCTGACATTTAAGAACTAGCCAAAGTAGCTCCAAGAATCCTTGACTATAACAACCTCCTTATATCCTTTCACTGGCTCTGAGGTTTCCTTTCTAGGCCAGGGAAGTTGCAGTACTGGAACCCAGGGTAGCGCTGTCACTTAGTAGGACTTGTGTTGTGCCTGGTGGAGGCCTCTGCGGTTCACTTCCTGCTCCCTGCTTCCTGCTTAGCTGGCTTTCCTGACGAGTCCTGTCATGGTAAATGCAGGTCTCCTTGAAGGAGCCCAGCTGGTTTTACACCCAGGCACTGTCAGTGGGCTCCTCACTTTCCAGGAATCATCTGTGAATTGATGTTTTGCAGGAAACTTGAAATGACCTTGCCTTCCCTAAATATATGAAGAAGCACAATTTCATGGATCCCAAAGTACAAAGCATAGGCACGGCTCCTGAACAACTGCTGTGGACATCATTTGCCTGTGAATGTCACCTTTTCAGAGCATATAAGTGTCTGCCGTTGAGCTCTGATGTGGCTTGCCCTGCGAGCCTGCCTGGAAGGCACCCATGCAGAGTAGAGCTGGCAGAACCAGTCACCACCAGGGCAGAAACCAGAAAGGGATTTGGAGGCACCTGCTGTTGATGAAGAAAATGATCTGGGCAGATACGCATTAACCTAAAGGCACTGCAGTTTCTGTGAACCTTCTCGATGAGATGGTATTTTGTTTTCTCTTTTTCTGTAGGAGCCCTTAGTATAAACTGCATTAATAGAATAAATCTGAACAGAACTTTTTCAGGCTATGTGAGAAAGACAATGTGAAAAGAAAATAAATATACACATTTGCTTACTTCATGTCTAGGTAGAGCTATGTGTTAGAAGACGGATAAGCAGATAAAGGACAAAAATATATCAGAATGTATTATACACTGTGAAAGAAGTATATACATGTATATAGGTTGCGGGCCCCAAGTGGGAAGGGAGTTGATTCTGGTACTTTTGAAAGAGTTCAAATCTGGATTGTCTCAATGATGGGTTGTCTGATCCATGACTCCCCTGAACATTTAAAAAAATTGTGAAATGGAATACTTCTGTATACCTTGCAGGGTTTTTGTTGACACTAAATATTTTGTTAGTATAAGGTAGTATATGGATAATGTAACAGGCTTTACTCCAGAGAACCAACTCCTGTTTTTCTCAGTTTAAGGTATTCATGCTCATTTTGAAGTGTATTAACCACATTAATGTTACGTATAACACATAGGTGGAAAAGATGGTGAGTGACTTGGTAAGAAATGTAAGTTAAAACTAAATTCATTCATTATTAGAAAAGTCTCACAGGTAAAAGAATGGGACAGGCCAAGTTTTCTGTATGTAAGACAAGTTCTGAGTTATTATGATAGTTATAATTCCAAATAATAGAATATGCATATGCAACTCTCAGCAAATTGAAGAACATTTTCTAGGCTTTGTTTTCTTTTCTAATGCTGCTAGAGAGAATATGATGGCTTCATATAAGATAGGTGGAACCTCAGTTGTTACCTTAGCTCAGTGCAGTATTAGAAGACACATGAATACTCTACGTCCTGAGTGTATTTGATAGCTACTGAGCATGAATACCTTGTATACCGAGTGTATGTGGTAGCTTTTCCTCCGTGACTTTTTGAAGTCAGTTTTGAAGGCATTTGCATACCTAGGACCAACTTATTAATAAGCATTTATCTCTTGAATAATGCTCATAAAAATTATTGAGTAAAATAGTTGGCATCTTCCTAGGCATATGGTAGGGATGCGAAGTTCAAGCCTAATTATACTACTTTTGTTAATAATTGAAGGTGTATCAAGTAATGGCATTTTAGTTTGCAAGCCATGTAATTTCCTGTGTAGAAAGGAAGGGCAAGCATTTCCCATGCAAGTAATATGGGAGGCCTTCCCTCCCGTCACTCTCCTCACAACCCTGTCATCAGAGATGCTCTGGTGACTGAGTGGGGAATTCCACCATGGTCCCACTTGGGTACCAGGAAGCGGCACTGTGCCTGCGTCAGCAGTGGCTCCCCTGCCCAGTGAGAAGCCCCTCCAGTCCGGAGGTGCCAGCAAGGGCACATCAGACCAGGCTCCAAGGGACCAGAGCTCTTCCAAACCAGAGGAATCTTTAAAAAGCTGTCCTACGGGCCATGAGCTATTTCTAGGGGTAGGATTTTATCTTGCAATGCTGCAGGTTCATATAATGGAACAAACTACAAAGTTATAGTTTACAGTATAGTCGTAATGTTAGCCATCTCTTGGGATACAAATCTTGCTACATGAAGTTTCTGCCATGGGCTTTATAGCAATTTGAAGCTAAAAATATGTATTTGTCTACTTCAATTAAAACATTTTATATATACTTTTATGTATATTTACTTCATACCTATTAAATATATATCATAAAATGTATTAAACATATTTACACAAAAATTCCAAGTCTAAATATAGATTTGTCTACTTGGCTTCAAGCATGCCATATATTTATATGTAGTATATTTATATATAAATATGTATTGTATATTTTATATTTACATAGTATATTAAATATATATGTGCATTGTTTGGCTGCATATGTGTGTGTAAAAGTAATAGAGGTAACGTTGGCTTCCATGTCACCTTTGGTGTGATGGGGACACCAGTAGTTTCTGTAATAGGTGGTACTATCACCAATCATTACCACTATATCTAATACATAATATCTATTATGTTTACTAGAAATAAAAATCAAATCAGATAATGTGCCTTGCATTGTTATATTTCTAGAAATCTGCCTGTTGAAATAAATAAAACCAAACATCTTTGCTATTTATCAGAATTATATTGTTTTGTGTGAGAACTAAGTTGAACACAGGCTAGGTTACTTCTAAATACATTTTTAAATTGCGGTGACTATTTTCAATTTACAGTGAGATAGTATCTATATACTTAATCCTTGAACTTTTTTTTTGAGACAGGGTTTCCCTACATAATCCAGGGTTTCCCCACATAGTCCAGGCTGGCCTTGAACTCAGTATGTAGCCCAGCCCAGCAATCCTCCTGCCTCAGCCTTCTCAGTGCTGGGATTACAGGTGTGTGCTACCATGCCCAGATCCTCTTACCTTTTTATTTTTTTTTTAACTTTCTAAGAATCAAAACAGTTAATTGGAGGGTTTATATTTCACATGTAGCATGAATACGTCACCTTGGTGGGCAAAACTTCTTATCTGATCAGTGGCTTTTTAATGATCTTATTAACTCTATGAAATATAGGTCTCATTCAGCTAATAACTGTTCTGTCTCCAGTAATTCTTCCCCAGTAAAATGTAAACAACCCATAGCATTACCTAAATTTCCAGATTCTCCAGGCAAATTTATGCAAATGATATCCAGGAGCCAGACACCAGCTTCCTTTACGTGACTACTCAGTAGTGATAATTAGAAAAATCACAGTTTCTACGGTGGAAGAAACTGAGTGACGTTGTGTCTCATCACGAATTCTCCATGAGGCACAATAAAACCCTGAGGGCCACTTCCATGAGGAGCGGTGACTCAAGCCTGGGACATCTGAGTCTTGGCTGAGCGTCCACGGGACTTCCCTTCCTCCTCCGGTTTACAGCAGAAGAATGTAATGAGCGCAGAGGAAGAACACGCCAGAGGACTCCTGACACAATGAAACACCCTATTGAAACCTGGAGTCCGGGCTGCCTTTTATTGGTTAACTCGGTCAAAACTTTGTTTAAAGTACTCTGTGGTTGAGTGGTGGCTGACACAATGTCCCTGTGCGTCTCCGAGAGGTCACCACACCCTCATCAGTGCACGCTGCCATGATGCCCCAGAGAGTCTTTGATTTCGTTGATGAAAAAGGGGCAGAGTTCACGTGCAGACGATTAAAGACTAGGAAGCGGACCTGTTTGCCTACAGTATCTGCAACAGCAGCGCCTTCAACTCTCCCGGCATTTGTCTCAATCTTGAAATATGCTGGAAGTTATGACTTTCTACTTCCTGGATATTACTAATTACTGCTCTAGCTCCCGATGTTATTAACTGACATCTTAAAAGATCTATCAGAAATGCCTGAGAACCTATGGCTAGAAAATTACCATGAAATATCAAAATACATTCTTTAGCGTCAGTGGGAAGTGGGGAAGAGCTAAGTAATCAAAACCACTAAGATTGCCAGCAAAAATAAATTAATACTACCAGAAGGAGGGCCTGAGAACCTTCTGAAGTGCTCTTTTAAGATCAAGGAGAAGACAGATTAACTCTTTAATTAAGTAATATTATCATAAAACATGTCTATGCAGAAAGCAATAGGAGGTAAAATTCACTGCTTAAAAGTTGCTTTTAAATGGTAACCCATGCAGTTTTCTTTGCAGGAATTTTATTGGAAATAAAATTCTGGTTCCATCATTTTATACCTAAATCAAGCAGATTGCTGAGAAAGGAAAAAACAAGGTTCATTGAGAAAAACAGAGACACCCTACAGGAGAAGTATAACAAGAAGTATGTACTGGTATCTTACTAGTTCTATTAGAGATCAAGTCTTCAGTTATCTTTCCTGCCTCTTTCTTTAGGAGCTTTTCAATTTGGTAAATAAATGAGCATTATTATAACAGGGCATCACACTTCTTTTAGGTATTTTTTGGTTTAAATAAAAAATTTGGTCCTGTTGAATAACCTAGCTCTTAAACTTGGAGAAGGCTTGAGGTGTGTGCCCTGTAGCAGTGTTGAGTTCCGCACTGCTCTTGAATTTATAGCTACTTAAACTCTAGCAGAATGACTCTCACTGCCCCAGCCCTGCTGCTGTCCTTTGGAGCTTATGTTTGGGTGAGTTGGGGCCGTGCTACTTGCTTGAGGACAGTATGGACATCATTTTCCAATCTTGGGTTGTAGCACTCCTGGGAATACGTTGGCAAGAATGACATGCAGTAGAGTGAGTGTTATTTGTTTTGATTTATTTGGAAAAACAAATGTTGGACTCTCCTAACAATCTCCTTTGTCTTTAAAAAATTTTTTTAAATGTATTTTCACTGATTTCTTCTGTCATTTCATCGTGAGTGTACTTAGTCTAAGCTAATCTAAACTATCCATGATTAATTCTTGAAATAAGCTCTTCTAATTGAGTTTGCAATAGTTTGAATCGATTGACGTCTTAATCCTTCCATGGATGTAGAATTAGAAGCTGCTGCCTTGCTTCTTTCAGGGGTCAGCACTTGAACCTGTCCACTGCAAGGCTGAAAGAAAATAATATAAACCCAAAATGCCAGGCTTGCTTTATGGGATATATCACTTCTTTCTTGGACTATGGAATATTTTAATAATATCATGTAAGTGTTTCATCATTAGAGGTAACATTATTTTGATATAGCTGACATCTGTCTACCTTAAAGAAACCCACAGGGAAAACTGTTTTAAAAATGGGCTTGACAACTTGTCTCCAAATTTCAGAGCCATTTGCACTGGGAATTTTCTCAGCAATCTGCTTGATTTAGGTATAAAATGATGGAACCAGAATTTTATTTCCAATATGAACTTCAGAATTGACCTAACATTTTATCTGAATTACTTGTGTTTCTGAGGCTGATTCTAATCCAATTACATTTGTACTTGGTTTATCTATGTTATTTGGTTCCTATAAGCACCCAGGATGCTTTGAAATCACTGGTAGCTGAACTCCTAGATAACTTTTTGCAGAATGATGATTAAAAATGGAATAAGTCTAATACAGAAAGCCTGATAGTGGTCAAAAGGTTAAAAACCTCAAAGGCTGCATCTCCTCCCCCAAGCCTTTAGATTCTACTTACCATTAGAACAACCAGGAGACAAATGTTTCTGAAAAGGAGCCAATCCATTGCTTTGGTATCCCTTGCACGCAGACACTATGGAGATTCAACTTTAGTCCTGGTCTTCTCGGCCTTCAATTAGGCTCTGCGGGAAGGTGTTCTTGCAGATGCCCTGTTAGGAGGGCATCAGTGGTGACTCTGGTGCTCTCTGGGCAGAGGGCTGAAGATATTCTCTAATGACTCTGTTTCCCCACCCCAAACTCCTGGGCTCATCTGGAAGGCTGGCATTGTTTGGGCTCTGGGTAAGAACATAGACACACCTTCATTCTTATTGCAATGAAACCCTTTGTTGGACACCAAAGAAAAATCTTACAGAGTGAGGGCAAGATTTACAGGGAAGATACCCAATGAATAATAAATTACTCACAACATGAAAAATAATTAAAATGCTAGGGCCTATCATCAGGCTGAATAAAATTAGAAGGCTGCTTCTTACTGCCAACATTGTAAAAGCAAAATTACATATACTGACAACACATACACACACACACACACACAAGTCCACTACAGAATCAACTTCGGGGAACGACACTTTTAGCAGAGGGCCTCGTGAAAAGGTGGCATACCGAACGTGTGGCACAGAGGGAAGGAAAGAATAATGAACTCTCTTATTTAGCCAACTTCCCTGCCAAACAAGTTCTATAGTTGAACTATGCTCTCAATTTTAAAGATGTTCTGGAATAACGTTGTTAAATTGAAGAAAACTCCAATGTAATCAGTTCCAGTGTATTTGTTGCCAAATTTGACACTTTTCACCTGGCTGTATGATTGAACCTCTGTGATACTGTATTTATGGAATTGTTTTAAAGTAACGACAGAGTTTCTTCATAACTCATGGCATTTTCAATGGTTAACAAAATCTGTAACATGACTGAAAGACACATTTTAAACCACCACAAATGTTTACTAAGGAGAAGCTATAGTTGGAAACCTGAAAATTGAAGAAAACAAAAAGCCAGTATGGCATCTGGATATTTTTGATATACTTTTCCTTTTAAAGTTTCTCTTTTCCTCATTGTTCATATGGGGTTTGAATCGGGTGTAAAGTCTCCTCATGAGAAATTGCAGGTTGGCAGTAGCATCAACAAACATTAAAAGAAAATGCAGTTAAATGTTCTCTAATTGTTAACCCAGGTTGGTTGGAGAATTTCAAAGGAAGGCTGCTGCTTCCCTACCTCGTCACTGTAATTCAGACAAGGCGGATTCCAGAGATGGAATGCATGCTAAGTAGCACTTGGTCTCTTGAGAGACTTAGTTGGGCATTTTTGGAAGCAAAGGAAAGATTGTAGACAATTAGAGGGCTGGCATTGTATTCTAAAATGAAAAATGAATTATACGTTCGGGATATTTATGAGAAAGAGGAAAGGAAATTGTATTTAGGCAATGGGAAAAAATGGTTGGTACAATGAGGCAAAGTATGAGCATATGAAATTCCAAAATCTTGAATTTGGAAATATACACTCAATTAACACATATATCGCACATATTTGCTATTATTGTTTGAGATAACTTCTTCTGGTAGTCCCCAAGGTTATTCGAAGTAGTATGGTTTAGCAAGAGAGAATTTTATTTTGGGGGGTACCTGGAATCAAACTCAGGACCTTATGCTTGCCAGGCAGGCTCTGGGCCAACTGAGCTAAATCCCTGGTCCCCCCAAGACAGAATTTTAAAGAAAGGGTTTCTAATCAGAGTCCTAACTGCAGTATCTCCACAAATGTCCTTGGAAAGACATAAAAAGTTGATTTGAAATTGGCAGTAATTTGTAGTTGGTTTCAGTGACTGCGATAGTAGAACTAGCAGTACATCAGCCCCTGAATGGCACACTGAAGTCATATCCAGCGTGTGGCAAGCAGAAGTAAAAGTTCTGTAACAACTAAGAAATGACCACCTGCTAGCCTGTCATCTAATTTGTACTTATTCTTTAGGAGAATGGTGGGCAGGATTTTGACATACAATCCCCGAAACAAAGCTTGGTCAGGATTCTCAGCTCCAGTAGGTATGGAGCAGCTACTTCTGTTTCTCCTGAGAACTTCCTGTCCCATTGGAAACAGAGCAGCGAAGGTTAATACCTAATGATACCATGTGGAGATTATATAACCCAATCTCATCTTCTTTCTCTTTTATCCTTGTTATCGCTGTATCCCAGAGAGGCCAAAAGGAGGGCAGGAATGTCATCTCCTGCTTCACAGTCAGTTTATACAAATACCAAGCTGTTTTCTAGTATTATCTATAATGCAAGGGCAAAATAGTTGATGACCAAATGTTATTAGTTAAAATTTTCCCCATATTTTAAACATTGCTGAAAATTGAGATGAGTAGTTGTTTATGTAGGAATTCTCATAGAAGAGAATTTTTTTAGTAGGTTCTTCATAGCATTAATCTTTGATAACTGAGCAGGAACATTTCATTTGCTGAGGTAAAACTGTACCTTGAACTTCAGGGACACTCTGAATATTTCATTACCATTCTTTTGTTCCTGTAATATGGTCCAGAACAGCGGAATATTTTCATTCCACACGTCACACATCTAGCGTACAGTGAGAACTTTAACTTTTGTATTTTTCAAAGTTACACCATAGCTAATTCACTATGTGCCAGTACACATCCACTTTGAAAAAAAGAAATGCTATCTAAATAGGCAAAGATACAGAGATTTTAGGGCAAAGTTTTCCATCAAATTTTCATAGTGTAGGCATACCACTAGGTATTACAGAAGTAGCAAGGGCGGCATATTGCTTAAAAGCAGGTGTTAGAGGAAAGGAAATGCAAAAATATTCATGGTCCTAAACTATGTTTGCCAAATGTAGTGCAGTAGTTTCTAGAGGTGCCACAAACAGGAAGATTTTCATTAGCCTGGGCCTTGGGGAATGGACAAAAGGTAAACAGGCTTGTCTTAGTTTTGACCTAGTGTGTTTGCTGCGAATACACGTCGGATGGTTCATCAACAGCCCTGAAGATAAACATCCTGTCCCTCATTAAAACCAGTTTATGGAAGGCAAAAAGGACCCAGCCAACCAGACTATTTAGTGGGCATTCAAAATCACAGCAATTAAACATCGGCTTCCAAAAGAGTTATATGAATACCATAGTTTACACCCTAAAATCATACTTCCACACTAACAGAGTTCCTTGTTGATTCTGTCTGTGACGTCATATGATTGGTGTGTGATGTCTTCCAAATACACAGACACCCAGTGGTAGGACTTGGATTAAAGTGTGCTGTTTACATACTGATTCCATACATGATACATACGTACTCTGGAAGCTGTCATCTTAGTCTGTCTCCTGGGTCCTGATTGTGACAGTGGTGCCCTACCCCTCAGCATGACGATAACTTAAGTGTCACTCTGGTTACTTTGAGGGTGCTGGTAATGCCCTCCTGGGCACAGTGGCACAATGGGCCAACTCAGATGCAGGAACTGGGCAGCTCAGGTCGTTTGGGGAAGAAATCTTATTAGAAGTCTAAAAGGTAGACAGTGCTTTTTGAAATGTATTTATTGGGTCAGTAGGTAGAAAATAGAGATTTCTTGGTTTCGGATTTACTGAACTGGAATTTCCGAGGATGAGACCAAGACTTAGTCATTCTCAGTGTGTTTTCCAGGTAATGTTGGGGTTTCAGGAAGAAGGTCAGAGCTATTGAGCTGGATAATTTCCTGGCCTTGTGAGTGGCTCAGGAAGAAAAAGGCATTTCTAATGCAAAAAATAGAAGCTTCCTCCCCTGGGTAAAGAAGAGCATTTTCTTGTAAAATCATTGTCTGTTAATGTGCGGAGGCCAATGGGAGGTGTTGGTCCCTTCCATTTCTTCCTATGTGACGTGTTTACTTTGGTTTTCCATTTTTCTCTTGTGTTACTGATGTCTTTATTATTAACTTATAAGTGCACGTGACTTAATTGGAGAAAATGAAGGTGACATCTTAGGGAGTTTGTCTTTCAGCCTTCTCTTCCCTCCTAATCAGTGGCATGGAGTTTTGTTCCATATGACTGTTCTCTGATAATTTTGTAGTTTTCTTACATCTGTAAATTCTGAGGGATTGGGTTACTTTTAGAGAAGTCTCTACTCTTGCTTTATAGTATCTGGGATCCTGAAACAAAATACCAGAGGTTGAGTCGTTAATGAAAAACCAAAATTTATTTCTCGAAGTTGTGCAGCTGAGAAGTCCCAGGTGAAGATTCCAACAGATTCAACACCTGGGGAGGGGCTGCTCTGGGCACACAGAAGGCACCTTCTTGCTGTGTGCCTGCGTGGTGGAAGGGGTGATGAAAGTAATTATCCTATTCATGAGGGTTCTGCCCTATGACCTAATCAGCCCCTAAAATCCTCATCTTTTCGTATCATCACTTGGGGTTATCTATTACACTGGGGGAGAGCACAAATATCCAGACAATAGCAACTCAGATAGATCTGAAGAAATACACTAGCTAAAACCTTTCTGGTTTGGGCACAACTTTATCAGATTTAGCAGATGGTCTTTGCATGAAGTGTGTGTTTGTGTACAGGGTTTGGTTATTGTTTTAAATTTTTTGAAGATTATTTTATATTCTATTCTCATTGTACTTATTATTTTTATTTGGTTTTATGGAACCTAGTAGAGTAAAAGTATCTTGGCTCTGCTATGAGTTATTGAAAACCCTCAATATCTTCATTTTTACTATTTTCAATTTTTATTGTTGTAAAAGCAAAATCTATTTTTGTTTTCAGCTTACCCCTACTTATAGGGGTATAGTTTACCCCAAATTATAGATTCTAGCTTGTCAATAGTCAGACAATCATATTCTTACTGGAACGAAGCTTTAAGTCTAAGAGTTGACTCTGTTTGTTTTTGTGAGTAGGTTAATTTGGTTTGGACATTACAATGTCTTCATCTATTTCCCTTCCTGGATTTTGATAGAATAAAATTAGATACATTTATATAAAAAATTACTATATACGCAAGTCTCTTTGAGTGATATTCTTTCTTTCAAAATTTTTCGAGCATTTATATCTTTAATACACTCACTTTTTATTAAAGCTCATGGGACTAGATACTGATCTAAGGGTTTTTCCTATTTATTAATATATAATTTTTTAATGATAGGTATTAAATATGATTTTTGTTTCTTGCCTTTTACTGTGGTTCATCACACCTAATTCTTGACGACTTTCTACCAGTATTTGAAATTTTATTCTGTTTCTTTGTATTTTAATCTGTAATGGCCTTTGGCTATGATGACTTTGAAAAGACATTATACAACTTGTAATAATGTAGTTCATCTTTCTTTCTTCGCAAACAATAATACCATAGAAGGAAGGCTGCTAGGCTGTTAATGATAAGACTGTTGCAAAAGGAAATCCAGCCAGAGGACTCGCAGGCTTTTTCCAAGAAAGACTGAGCTCCACCGGTATTGGGACCTGGTGTTTACCGCAGCAGACTGGGGTCTTCCCATTGACAGGTCTCTATTCCAGATTTCCATGGGCTCACACTAATTTTTGTTCTTAAATTGAAAGCACATTAGTTTTCTTAGTAATGATTTCTGAATCATCAAGCAAGATATGAATGTATTCATGTATGGTGCGTAATAACTCTCTGCATGGGAAATGAGTAAAAAATTCATGTTCACTCTGCAGGGGATGCCTTCTACTTGGCCAAACAATCAAGGTAACTGTCCAGATACTATTTATTGGTTATAAATAGAGAGCAAAGACGACTGAATATTTCAAAATACTTTTCATTTAAGGTGCAGGGGTATTTGTCAAAAGTCCTGCCTCATGACATGCACTGTTTAATTTATTCTTCCAGTGAACAACATGGGCAAAGGTTCAGGAGTTTTGCATGTATTTGATTTAATTGGTAATCTTTTATATATTGTTTTTCTTTCTCAATCTGACAAAGTATTGGGAGCATGATCCTCCTGAAACTACTGTGGCTACCATGACCTTATGTGAATAAAATCCTATTTCAGGACTTCTTTTCCTTGTGGATTCTATTTTTCAAATGTTTGGAAAAGGCTTACTGATATTTGGAAGCAAAATGGCTTTTCTTTAGTGTATACTACAGCTTTTATGAAAACTAGGTAGGTCTCAATTTCCATGTACCTCATCTTTTCCTGAAACATATTTAAAACAAATGAACAGGACACATTTTTTGACTTAACTCATTTTGCCACATTTTAAAGAGGACTTATCACACCAAGAAGAAATTCAGAAAAGGAAATTTTATTTAGAAGGTTGGAAATTTGAGAAATAATATGGAATCTAGGGATTCAGTTTCCACACAGACTGTCAATAGAAGCGTGAATTTCAAACCAAACTGCGGTAATGAATGGACCTCCTTTATTCCCGTGTTCAACAAATAGAGAATTTCTGCTTGCTCCTGCATTGACCCCTGTATATCATATGTTAGTTCAAAGTTCATTATTTAATTGCTTGCATATTGAACTCAAGGCACTATAATTTTGTTTAGTGTGTCTTTTAAAGTAAATTAGGTGCATAGATGAACTCCTGTCAGAGACAAGGTGGATTTGTGTGACATCGTTAGCAAATGTTGGGTTTATAAAAATGACAACCTTAGTGAACTGATAGCATTTATTTCTGGCAGTAAAGAGATATCAGAACAATTACCTTTTCAGGTCACCCCTGAAGTTGTATCAGTAAAGTCAAGTCACGCATTATGGGAGACAGATTATACATTTAATACTCTATGGGGGGCAAGCGTCTAATTAACACAAGCGATATAAAACCAAGAAGGTACAAATCAACGGCAAGGGAGGGCCTGAAGGCATTCCTATTTTACGCTCTTGTGCTTTGTTTATCCAGTCTATGACTGTATTGATGGAATGACTCAGAACACATTCCGATTTATTGGGGAAGGTTCAAGAAAGTGGTGTTAACTGAGCAACTTCTGCAGTTTCTTGTAAGCTCTTTCGCCAGGGTGCTCGGAGACACTGACATTATCAGACCTGGAGGAGTCCGCGCCATTTCAGTCGCCTTCACCCACGCAAACAGCTAATTCCCGCATTTCTACCTTCCATGGCGCTAAAACTGCCTCTCCCACAAGTTCCGCGGGCTCAGGGAATGGCTGTCCTCGGAGGTGGCTGTCCTCGGAGGTGGAGAGTCCGAGCTGGTGGCAGCCGGTGCATGTGGCACACTGCTGCCCTCGTGGCTGGGATGAGTGCTAGAGTTCTCAAATGCTTGGAAAACAGCTCTGCACACGGACTCCTCGCTGTGTTCCCCCGTCAGAGGGCTTCAGATGCCCTTGGTAATATACCGCTCGTTAGTGTCGTTTTCCCTTCTGTTTCTCTCTCCATTTTTTACCAGTGTTTATTTGTTAACTTCCTTCAACATTGCCTTTAAATCTCATCTCTGGGTCTGCTTCTGAGTGAACCGGTATAAGACAATAATTGAAAAGAACGGAGAACTCCAGGTCTGCAATGTATTAATCAGAAACTGGTATATAGTTTGAAGAGTTATCTATTAAATTGAACAGAAAAAAGCTCTGTCTCGCTTCCTCTTTCCCTTCTCTTTTCTTTTCTCTTTTCTCTTCCTCCATTCTTCTCCTCCCCCCTCTACCTTCCACCCTCTTTCTTTTCTTTTTTTCTGTCTCCTTTTCCTTCTTTCTCTTTTCTCTCTTCTCTTTTTCTTTCTTTCTTTCTTTCTTTCTTTCTTTCTTTCTTTCTTTCTTTCTTTCTTCTTTCTTTCTTTCTTTCTTTCTTTCTTTCTTTCTTTCTTTCTTTCTTTCTTTCTTCCTTCCTTCCTTCCTTCCTTCCTTCCATCTAAGGATTCAACAGTGGAACTCAGGTCCTTTGCACTGAGCTATCTCCCCAGTTCCTGTTTTTCGTCTTGTTTTGAGACAAGGTTGGGCTAAATTGCCTCTCCTGGGTGCCAACTTGAGATCCTTTTGACTCAGACTCCCAGGATGCTGGGATTAGAGATGTGTGCTACATCACCCACTGAACCTATTTTCATTTGAGCAAAATGCAGCAAATTGCAGTCTGGGTCACACTACAGTAAACTTTGGTAAGAGCTGGAGTGTGCTATTCTGACCAGTTTTGGCAAGTTGTGGAGGCAGAATCTCTTCTTCCTAAGATTTATATTAGAGATGAGGAAAGAAGGGATGTGGCTCGAAAGTACTCACAGATGGTGACACACCAAGTTCATCAGCTTTCTTTGTCCAAATAGGAAAAGTAAGTATCCCATAGTCTGCAGGAATTTTCTTATTTCAACTCAGTCACTATGTACATGACTAGCAAATGGCATCATTTTCAAACTTTTTGATCCATTTAATAGCCTCCGTTTGGACTTACTCTGCTTGATTTTTAAAGGACGTTTATGATGATTAAAATTTAATCTGTGGCTCATTGACCTGTGTCCAGTTTCTTTCTCTGTGCTGTTCTGTTGACCTATCTAGGATTTTTGGGTTGTCATTGTCACTTGTTTCACTACCAAGCTGTTATGACCCTACCACTCTCCTGGGGTCTTGCTGTAGCCTTCTAACCAGTCTCCTTGATCCTGTGATTTCTTTCCATGAGTGCCAACACTGTAGGCAGGGAGCTATTTAAAAAATACAAGCATAAAACTGGGCACAGTGGCGCAGGCCTGTAATCCCAGCACTTGGGAGGCTGAGGCAGGAGAATTGTTGGGAGTTCTAGACCAGCCTGGGCTATAAAGTGTGTGGTCAAGCCCAACCTGAATGGTGTAGGGAGACCTTGTCTCAAACAGACAAAAAATAAAAAAATTAAAAATAAATGTGAGCAGAGGGCTGTTCACCCACACTTCCCAGTGGATCTACATGACAAGCAGAGTAGCAGAGACTTACTGTGACCTGCGAGGCTAAATTCAGCCTCACACCCGGTTTCCTCTCAGACTCCATTGTCCTGCTTCCCTCTGTGTCCTCTCTCCCGACCCAGAAACCTCCCTGTTCTTTCTTGAATACACCTCCATTGCAGGTGTCTTTTATCCAGATAGCCACGTGGCTTCCTTATGGTATGATTTTATAGCAAATTAGAAAAGTCACTATAAAAGAAAAAATGGCTAGTATAGACAAATATTAAAAAGTTAAGCGTATAAATGAAAAACAGTACAAGCAGAAAGTAAATGTAAAGTACTAAAAATATGAAAGTTTAGTCTTTAAAAAGAAATCGCCTGTCCATTTGAGTGAGGCTAACTAGCTGGGCAAGGGGGAGCCCTGGCATGGACCTCCACTCGAAAGCCCTCCGGGAGAGAGGGGAAAGAGGAGGCGAGGAAAAGGCGAGGGAACACATATTAACATTGTGAAAAGAAAATAATGAGCTCTTGCAATATGGAATGAAAATAATAAGGCGAGGTGAAGGTCTAATTATTTCTTACAGTCTACAAACTCCCCCCACCGTGCAATTCAAAAAAAGATAATGGAGGCATCTCAAGCATTTTATTGTTGTAAACACAAATCATCTTAAAATAGGCAACAGGTGATCAAGCTAGGAACTGGCACCCAAAGAGTCCAAGACCTTTCATACTGACACCAAAGATGAATAGCAGACTTTTAAAATGCTTGGAAAATAGGCAGTGAAAGAAAAATAAGTTAGACTAAGCACAGTTTAATCATAAAATGTATAGTAATATAAATATAATTAAATGGAAGGGAAGCTAGACAACGAAAAAATAAATTATTCATGATAGACTTTGTCTTAACACATTGAATAATCTGGATTTTGTGGGAACTATTGTATATTATGGAGAAATACAGAGTAGGCCTTAAAGATGCCAGAAATACCCCCAAATAGTTAAAACTGATTAAATATGTCTAGTTCTTTAAAAAAGTTTGGTTTGGTTTTAAGCGTATTTTCAAAATAACCATGGTTATTTCTGCCACTGATTACACCTTTAATCTCCTAAAAAGGACAAAGAGTGTCACAACTATTATACCTTGGTGTGATTGGTGGATAATCAGACTTGCAAATGAATTCAGAAATAAATTGTGCAGGTAAAAGCATCCACTTAATATAAAAATATAATTTTTGAAAATATAATTAAAATTTTGTTAGAGCATTATATGGAATGAAAACTATAGTACAATGCTAGAATCTTTATACATAAAGGTAGAACTGGTATCCAGATGAAAGTATATAAATAATCCTAACAAGGTAGTTTTCTGTAAAATCTCAGTGCAAATACAATTACATCAGTCCTCATGCATGGAGTACATATTAAGTAGCAGATGTATCTGAAATTTAATGTCAAAATAACTCAAAATAGTGTTTTCATTGATATTAAATGGAACAGTATTTGTGATACATTCATTTTTGTCTCTGAGAGTTATTTCTTTAGAAATTTGCATGTATAAATATTATCACCTACTTGCAAACCACATATGCATAGCATTAAATTGTTGTCTATTTCTTCTTCCTTTTGTTAAGAGCAAGTTGACCTAAGATTTAACTTGTGGTTTGGAACTAAATTATAGCTATTTATTTATAAAATGGTTTCCATGACTCTTCTAGGTCTATGGAATAATGCACATGAGTCAGAATGAAGCATCTGAAGATAAGAACAAAGGCTACTCATTGAAAATATACCTTTAAATAAGTTCTAGAGTGTTTGCCATCTTTTAAAAGTAATTTTAAAATTTAGGACTAACCAGAACAACATCATTGTCCAATCCTAAAAAAAAAAAGTTATTTGAAAGTGTCTTCCTAGAAAGTTGAATGATTATGTCTACCATTTAAAATTTGGATTTCCCATGGTTCTATAAACTACAGGAGATTAATAACAACAGTTTTTTTTTTTATACCGGAGATTGAACTAGCAACCTTGCGCTTGCCAGGTAGGCACTTATGCCACTGAGCTAAATCCCCAGCCCAATAACAGTTTTTAAAGGTAGTCACTCTGCCATTTGTTAGCCCTCAAAAGTATATCTGGGACTTTTCTGGTGTTTAAGAAAGGACTTACTCTGATACATCAGGACAACACATATGTTTCCTGTGGTCAAAGATAATTCCCTTTAATTAAGTAATATTAAAAATAATTAATAAGTATTTGTATTCCTTCAAATTCCTGGACTGAGGTATGCACAAGTATATTTCAATAAACTGCCTTTTGCTTTTATTTCTGGAAAAATATTTCCCATTCTTAACACAATCCCCTAAATGACAGAGAAAATAAAAGAAAGACTCCCTTTGAATGACTTTATTTACACCTCCGCATTTTAGCATATTACAGATTATTAAAATTTTACATATTCTACAGATTATATTGGGACTTTTACCACATTAACCTCATCTACTGTTACATGGAACAAATTGGCTCTAGGTAAAGTAATTCATTCCCAGCCCTCTGTGACAAGTTTTGGAAGTTGAATAATGATTATTTTATCTTATAACATTCTGGAAAATTTGAGTAGTTGACTAGGAGAAATATCTTTTATAGTATGCAATTCGCAACTCCGGGAGGAAGAATTGTTTTCTAACTTTATTTTTCTGTATCCAGTCTTACTTTAGTAAACTTATATTAACAAAGAATTTTGAGAAGACAAAGGAAAAAAAAAATCCCAAACAACTCCTCTACCACGCAAGGGTAAATTTACTTATTTCTTAGAATGTGTTGTTTGTTTTAGAGATTTGTAACCAGTAAACATGATATAGCAAATACACAGAAAAAACACATCATAAATAGTACATTACTACATTTTGAAGCTAGAAAAATATACCATATTATTTGGGAATTATGTATAAATCAGAACATTTATAAACCAAGAATTTATTGACAAATCAAATAAGGATTTAAAAATTTATGCTAGTGAAAAAATTTAGTAAGGGGGTGAAAGAAATGGGTTTGTCTAGTACTATTTTATTCTTTTCAACGCAATATCATCAACTCTGTAAAAGGTTCATGGCTGACCACTTCAAAACGGTGACAGAGGGTTGTTTAAAAAAGTACTGGGGCCAGAGATACAGCTCAGTAGCCTGCTTGGTAAGCACAAGGTCCTGAATTTGATTCTCAGTACAAAACAAATGAAGAAGAAGAAGAAGAAGAAGAAGAAGAAGAAGAAGAAGAAGAAGAAGAAGAAGAAGAAGAAGAAAGAAGAAGAAGAAGAAGAAGAAAGAAAGAAGAAGAAAGTACTAAACTCACAGCTAATAATTAGTTCAATTATTGCTTTACTGAACAATTCTTTTCTAACTTTCCCATTTAAAACAGTTTGCATGTTCTAAAAACATTTTTTTAGGGTCCCCTTAAAAATCTCCCTCATATCTTAACCATGCTGCAAGCTTTTCCCCCCACAGCTCAGCTTAGGTAAATCATTTTAACTTGGAAGATATGCAACAAAGAGCCAGATACAAATGAATAACACTTGCTGAAAACAATCTGAAAATGCAGTGCCTTTTGCATCTGCTTAGCTGGGAGGTTGTTACCACTGGTGATGACAATCTTGTCACCTATCTTGCTTGACTCAGTCTGAGGAGTTTTCCTTTATTATAAATTTGCAACCACAGTGGTAAAGAGGAAAATGAGTGTGTTGTCTCAAAACCTCCCCAGGAAGCAATATTCTTCAAGATCACAGCTTCCACTAACCCTAAACTGGGGTCAGGAAGAAAAACCTTGACTCTAACAGAAGGCTCTCCTCAAGATCACACACTGCCAGTTTACCCTGAGCACATCTCCTGTTGGCTAGTTTCTAATGGGATTTTCTTCCTAGGGAGCAGTTTCTAACCTGACATTTATTTCCTCTTATGCAGTTAAGGGCAGTCAAGGCAACAGAGCTTGGTGGCTGTAGACTTGATTAGATTCTTCAGTGGTTAACCCTGTTCTGAATGTGTGGTTGGCATTCTGCTTACATTATCTATGAAACTGATGGGTAGGATTTCATATTACATATGGCAATGTGTTGCATGTTTAGTTATTTCGAATATTGCCTGAGTTATGAGGCAACTTATGGGAAAATTATGTCAATTGCCATGTTAAGGGCAGTACTTTTATATGACCACATTTTATTTACACCACATGCCGGCTATAAAACTACAGGCCACATAGACACAAAGAAGACCTGATAGACCACAAGGCACACAGAAGTCATGCCTCAAGTTTTAGTCCATTGTCATGAGGTCATTAATATTGCTCTAAGGAAACAGTTTGCAAATGTACAGAGAACTCTCTCCCCCATGGCAATGTTTCCGTTTATTTTTCTGGTTGGTTTCTCACAGCAGAGTGGAGCTCCTAGCACCTAGCTGTGCATCATGAGCTGTGTTATTAGATTTTGGGTGGTAGGAATTGAATTTGAGCCATAATTACCATGAGCAAGAGCTCTGGAATGCCAACTACTTGGTATACTGCACCGTACTGTACTTTGTGATTCGACTTCGAGTCGTGCCGGGGGAGGCAGACCCCAAGGTCTGGGTGAAGTGGTGGTCAGAGGAATTTCTCGTGTGACTGATGGTGGCCGTGCCCCCCATGCTGCCGCTCAGGCCCCCACCTCCACCCAGACCACCCAGCCCGATGCCACCACCACTTACGCCAGCCCCACTCAGGCCACTGCTGCCCATGCCACCACTTATCCCAGCTGCTCCACTAATGCCACTCATCCCAGCGCCAGAAACAACCCTCTCTGTCACGATCACATTGTGGGCACTGGATAAATCTGGGTGCATATTCAGACTGCCTATCATGCCAGAAGTTGGCTGGATGACTCTTTCTGTCACTACCACATTCGAAGACTCAATAGGAGTAGGGATAGTCAGAGTGGTGGGTAGACTCGAACCTGGCGCTATGACCCTCTCCGTCACGATAACATTTGAGCCGTCCCTCAGGTCAGGCATATCTAACATTCCATGCAAATCGGCGCTGGAGATAGGGCCCACCACCCTCTCCGTCACCACCACATTGGGTGCATGCCGGTTATCATGGAGGTGGACAGAGGGCTTCAGAGTGCCAGAGGTGGTGTAGGACTCGGTTACAGTGACATTACCATAGCTCAGCGGGTCGGGAATGGGCAGAGGGTGATGCACGCTGGGTCCCGAGGGGTAGGTGCTCTCGGAAATGACTGTGGTGGTGCCCACCTGCTGGGAGACTGGTGGAGGGCAGGTTGGTTCGGTGGTCTGAGGAAGCCAGGAGGGATCAGGGTCTGGGTAACTTTCAGGTTCTTTGCCCAGGCTGATATCTGCCAACTTCTTAAATTTAGGCCCCAGGGTATCCAAGAAATCTTCATCCAAGTCCTCACCAATGAAGCTACAACAACCCACAGAGCCAGCAGGGGAGCCTGCACCTTCAATGTCATACACCAGCAAACAGTCATTGGACGGGCGCCCTTCTTCCTCATCGGCGTAAGCAAATGCTTTCTGAATTTATAGAGGAAGGAGATGGAATTATGAATACATGCAACACAATAGCTTTCATCATATTTCCTTTTGGAGAATTACCAAAGAAGAATATATAAAATAAGATTCTAATACCTGTAAGAGATGCTTTGAAAGTCATTTTATAATTACTCAGAAGAATCTGATTAGAAGTCATTTTAAATGTAACTCCAGTAATGCATTTTGAGTTTTAAAATGTACTTCGGCGGAAGTAGTGGCACATGCCTGTAATCCCAGCACTTGGGAGGCTGAGGCAGGAGGACTACCTCGGGTTCAAGGTCAGCCTTGGGTTGCAAATGAGTTCAAGGCCAATTTGTGCTACAAAGTGAGTCCAAGGCCAGTGTGAATTTCAGGGTGAGATCTTGTCTCAAAAACACACAAAAGAATTACTTAGATGAACTTTTTAAAACATAGCACACTTTGAACATAAAATCACATACAAAAATTACCAAGTTGGAAGGAGGTACATAAAAATATGTGCACGCAAAAAAGTTAGGAAGTATACAAAAATATTTTTAAAAGTCACAAGAAAGTACACAAAAATGTGTATTATTTTCAGTCTAAAAGTGTAGTTCATAAATTCCTTCAGCATTGTATTTTCTTCAGATAGAATGAGTATGATGGTTCCAGGAAGGTTTATTTTACTGTAGCTTTTCAATATCAATGCAACAGGAAAAACTGACTTTGAAACTATGCTATTTTTGGACTCAAAACTGAAGGTGATTACAGACAATTAAAAAAAATAGAATCTCCCTCAATTCTATCCTGAAAAGTCACAGTTGTGCACTTTAATGTTGCCTTTGCAGTTCAAAGTACTGGATTGCAAACTTTCAGGTTATCAGAAGCATCTAACGACAAGTGAATGTATTATGCCATTTAATTAAACATATTTATTCAGTCCGTGGTACTGGGCAGATACTCTGTTAGGAACGAGGCTATGCAGAAATGAGCAAAAGCAGATAAAATCATTTCCTCCTAGGACTTAGGTTTTTGCTGGGCAAGACAGAGAACTTAGAAACACATCAGAGAATGGTAGATACTGAGGAAAGGAAGAGAGGCGTGTGTGGAAGGTGATCTTTCAGACAAGGAGGCCAAGGAAAGCATCTTTGATAAAATGATGTTTGTTTGGTGATTGCAATGAGGTGACTATGAGAGTGAAGCAGTCTGGGCAAAGTACCAAAGTTTCTGGGAAAGTGTTCCCATGTATTTCAGCAACAAGTCTCATTGTTTTCTATTACTATTTGAAAGACATTGACCAATATTTTATTAAAAAATATCAGTCACCTCCTAAAATGTCCAACATGTGACTTACATTTCTTTGCTCTTTTTTTAGAATGAAGAATTGCCTTAGGTTACATATGAATATATAATATGGTTAACATAAGTAAATAAAATGTTCCTTTTAAAAAATAACTTTTCTTATGACATTAAAAAAAACAGACAAAAAAGATGGGCTGCACATTGGACACATCTGGTAGGGAAATAAGTGAAGTATTCTGGGCCAGAATGCAGAAGGATAGAAATGTATTTCCAGTCAGCATCACAAACTTGCTGGAGGTGGAGGACCACGTGGTTTATAACCACGAATGGGGTCTCTACCTGGGAATGGTAAAGTTAATTCTTCTGCTGTTTTTCTAGGCTGCACACTCTGTAACACCTGTAGGTTGTTTTAGAATGTTCTTGAAGAGTCTTTCGAATGTTTTCTATGTTCCTGGTGTGGGAGACAACTCCAGTGACTCCCTTTGAATGCGAAACAATTACTATGACTTTGATTATTTGGAGACTCATTTCCTCATACTGATATGTAAAAAACTGGGTAGGGTATTTCCTTTTCTCTTCAATTGGCTCTAAGCATTGCATATAAGACTAGCCAAGGTGCTAATATGTAATCTCTAGAGCCAGCAGACAGCCCTGTTTCCTCGCATAGTGCTCTCTGTATAGAATATGTACAGGATATGAGCACAGGAGATATTAGAGCCAAAAGCTCCAGAAATGGCAACTGGATAGAAGCCTCAAGATAAAGAGGCTATGACTCCCCAGGGCACAAGAGTTTCCATATTGGAAACCTAAGCAACAGCCTCCCAAAACAATTCTATTGCTACCTTAATTAGATTATGTGAATTGATCCTTCTGCATATTTTTATCTCTGCAATTTACAGAGATGCCAATCTTGCACCTGGCCAGCCAGCTCAAGTTACTCATGTAATTCCTGCCATCCTCACTGTCACTCATTCCTGAGCCACCTCCCCATCTTCACAAGAAGATTCTGGGAGAGGCCTAGGATCAAGGCCTTTGTCCACATGTCCTCATGGGGACTGGACTTAGGACCCCTTGGCTGCCCTTAACTTGGAGTATATCTTGGTGTCTTTACTCTCGCTGTGGGTTGCATTGGTGGTGGTAGACTGTAATTAACTTGCTGGAATTCCAATAACGTCTCAATGGGATTATAAATACAACTTTTTGGATTGTGAGGAAAACTAGACAGAGGATTACAATACTTGGATGACTAAACTCGATATTTGCGATTACAATACCTGGTACTGAGCTGAGTACTGGCTATGTAACATAGAGAATAAATGGACAAGACACTAAAAATAGTGGCAAACATACAAGCTCACAGATTCTAGTGGTGATGAGTCATATCAAATGAATACACAGGGGATTACAAAAATACAGATAGGGACTTGGATGAGAGAGTTCATTGTAAAAAACTGCATAGAAGCAGAGATGTTTGCACAGGGTCTTGACAGATGGATAGGAGTTCATGAGAGAGAGGATAGGACACAAAGCATTTGAGGAGGCACAGCATACGCAAAGGCACAGAGGCAAAACTGTGTTTTGAATAAGGCAAAAGAGCTGGGCAAGTAGAGTGGGTGGGAGGGGCTAAGTGGAGGTGAGTGGGAGGGGACAGTTTGTGAATAAACTTAATTGTCATGTTGAGGAGTTTGGACCTCATGTTGTGGGCAAAATAGAGCTGCGAGCCACTGACCATATTTTTAAATGGGAGAGTAAGGTGCTTAGTTAGAGCTTTAGGAATATAATTCCACAGCAGTGTAGATTGTTGGGTGCAAAGGTTAGAGGCTGGGAATCAGAGGTTCCTGCCCAAGTCCCGGATGGGAATTATTAAAAGCCAGACGGATGGAAGCCTTACCTGGCAGAAGTAGTTCTCCATGAAATTCATATTCAGACCTCCTTCTCTACATTCCCTCATAGAGTTTCTTCTTAATGTTCCAGAATATTCTTGGCAAATCTCAGGTGCGGCTGACGTTTTCACTCCCTCCATTAGTTCAAATCCTGTTGTTCTTTCTCCTCCTCCCAGGTCTTGCATTTCTCTGGCACAGTAGTCATTTGTATAAACACCTAAAAGTATTTGACAGCATTAAATTTATTTTCCCTAGTGTATTATGAGCTAAAAACTAACAACTTACTTATAATACATGTTTCCTCATTCAGATGTGCATTTCTCAGCAAAGAAATAAAATGAAGATGACACATAAAGAGGAAAGAGAAAACCTGACCAATACTGAGTTCAAAATAATTATTAATCAATTTGCTAACTTGGTCATTATCTACCAAGAGGCTACCATGGAAGAGGGTGTTGTGGAGAAGTCACAAAAATTTATGTTCTAAAGAGTTTGATTTCAAACTGAGGGATGCTGAGGGGTAAAATACTCATTCAAAAGGTGAACAAGTAGACTAAAATAAGCCCAAATATATTACTGGACCTACAGGGAGTCCAGAAGGTATGAGAATCAAGGCTTTCAGAGAGGAAGCCTCAAGCAGAAAGAGTCTGGTTTGCACTTGCGTGTGAGGGGTGAGCGGAGGGCAAGTGAGTCACCTGGCAGCTGGAGTGAGGATGTCTCCTGGAAGGAAGATTAACTTTGGGACAGGTGTTCCATGGCTCTGATGTCCTAAAGATCTTGAGTTTGGGGACAGTGTGTCTTTTATACTTCAGTGGCTCTAGTGCCTTCTCTGAGCTTGGCTCAAGGTTTGTAGACTTAGTGCGGGAATAACTGCATTAAGATGCACTGATGGATTCGACGTTTGACATCTAGAGAACTGACTGGACACCAGTGAAAAAGAGGATCTACCAGTGGGTTCTGTTTTTGAGGTGAGGAGATCCTGGCACCATTTACAAAAACAGATGCATCAGGAGGAGAAACAGGTTTTAAGATTAATGTTTCCAGTTCTTTGAATCACATTTTAGTTCTGTAAGTTATAAACATTTCTATGCCTGCTACATTTTACAGTGCTCAAAGTAGAAAAGTAGTAACTATTAGCTTGCAAATGACTAAGAATAGGGAAGCAGTCCAGAGGAACAAGGGTAAGGGATCAAGAGGAAGGGAAGGGGACATAAGTAGAATGAAGGTATGCGATGCACAGGGCCCTAATAACCTCAATGAGTGCAGATATTATCTGCCATAATATGAGCTGAGATTAATAACATCAAGAAGAATGAAAATCAAGATAGGAGAATTGGGGGGGAGGTTGGAAGGAAGGGGGACGGGATTAAAAAAAGGGGAACAAGCCATAGTAGATGCATGTGCTGTTCCCCTGGATGATTACAAACTGCATGTGCTGCACATATGTACTAGTGAAACAAAAAAATCTTTTAAAAAAGAAAAAGACCAGGAGAAATAAGAGAATCAATAACATTTGCCTTGCAAAAAGTAATAGGGTATGACTATTTTCATAGACTTGAGAATTTAATTGTTCTTTTAATTATGGTGGTAGCTATCCACTTACTCTGAGATTCTAATTGTTCTCTAGCTTTTGTCTACCAGCTGGTCTTGACTCTGATTTTGAGGCAAGTTGTATTTACAGTCTTACTCCTGTTTAAACAGAATATCCACTATGTAGATCTTGATAATATTTCATATATTGACTTTGAATTTAAGAAACTGGACAAAATTTTTTTAGGTCAACATTGATGCTGATTCTGAGAATTGATTCGTGGCACATGCCTGTAGTCCCAGCACTTGGGAGGCTGAGGCAGGAGAACTGCTGAGAGTTCAAGGCCAGCTTGGCTGTCTAGTGAGTTCAAAGTTAACCTGAACTACATAGAGAGTATCTGTCTCAAAAAAGAAAAAAAAAATTGATGCAGGTTTTTTTTTTGTCATAAGCAGCTAAAATTTGATCAATTTTGAATTATTAAATAGTGGAAGGAGATTGTAACCTCGATAAATGAGCACAGATCTATTTTAATTGATGGCACTTTAATTTTAATCAATCATATATGTAAGGATTTGGGTAAATGAAATTTTCTGTTAGATAAAAAATCCGTGACAAAATTGATCACAGTTAAAACTCAGTGCTTCTATTTATAGAGGTCTTAATTATGTTATCTACTTACTGTCTGATGACTGAAGATTTAAAAACTATAGCATGTAAGAATAGTAGAAGAGTAGGCTTTCTTTAATACAGAAATTAGTCACCGAAAAGGGAATTATGTAAAAACTTTCAAAGACAAATAAAGTTATCAAAAACAAAAAGATGGAAAAGCTCTAAGAGTTGCTTCTTCATGATTTGAGCTGTTGCAGTGCTTTTCTCACCTGAGTTGTCTATCAGTTCCATTCTAGTTGCACCCCCGCCGGGTACAGATGGTATGCAGACCGAGTTTACATCCTGAAAGACAGGAAGCAACATTGTCCCATTTGTAATGAGTCTTTTCTTCCTACACTTTTGCCGAATGACTGCAGATTTCCTAAATGCACACTGCTTTGGAAACCTCTGAAGTCTGTTTAAACTTGACCCCACTCGGTGAGCCCCAGTGGGTTTCCATCTAGTTCTGAGGTCCTTCTGATCCCCCCCCACCCCAGCGACTCCAGAGCAAAGAACAGGCCGACGGGGCGACCCAGTCAGGCGACGACGGAGCTCAGCACTTACGGGGGCGAAGCGGGGGTCTCCGGGGTCGGGCTGCGGTCCTTCCACTGCCCAGGGGTGGATGGCTCCGTCCGAGCACTCGGGCACCGGCTCAAAGCCAGGCCCGCCCCCGGGGGCGCCGGCGCAGTCACAGCAGAGCAACAAAAACGGGACCACTGCGGGGAGACAGGAGCACTGGGGTCACCAGAGGACCTGCGACAACAGTCCGGGCTGCTGCTTTTTTTTTTTTTTAAGGTGCATAGATGTAATTTATGGTTTTCATTTTAAATATTTCAAAACAGTTTCGAAATTACAATTTGAAATAAAAACTGCGAAAAGACTGAAGAGTAAGTTTGGAGCCACGCGAGTCAGACCCATCCATCTTTTTTTCAAAATTGTATTTTATATGTTCTGAAATTTGAGAGCGATTTCTCACACACTTTTCACAACGTGCAGTTCCAGCTCAAACACGAATCCGGTCGGTCAGCTATGATTTATCT
The DNA here is from genome assembly GCA_004027295.1 of Dolichotis patagonum. Taxonomy (NCBI): domain Eukaryota; kingdom Metazoa; phylum Chordata; class Mammalia; order Rodentia; family Caviidae; genus Dolichotis; species Dolichotis patagonum. The sequence goes on along the minus strand of PVJX010003460.1, from coordinate 45,262 downwards.
TGGCGTGTTAAGTATCACACAACCGACTCTGGTGCTCGCTTTTTCCTACCTCTCCTGACATTCAGGGTGCATTTGGTGGAGTCATCGCGGTCGAATGGCTCAATTGGAATTCTTAATAGAACTACATTTGAGTTTAAAATTATTATGAAAATTTCAGAAAACAGACTATCATTGTCAGACGCCAAAATAGATGTGAGCTTTAATATTGAAATCAATTTAATTTTTTATGGTATTAAAACCATAGTATTAGTATTGTATAGCGTATTATATGATAAACAGATAACACTTTCCCCCGTGATTACTCAGGAAAGCAGAAAAGGTGAGAAAAAGGCAGCTGAACTCAGCAAAATGTTTGGTTCTTCGTTTTCTCCGTCACGCCTTTCCTCATTTCTAGGCGTTCATAGGTGCTCACCTGTATTTTAACGGTAAAATCTGATTCCGACATCGAGCAATTATTCTTCTTGAGGCTGATACTGTCCCCTAAACAGATTCTTTTTCCTTGAGTTACTCTCACACAAATAGAAAACACCACCTATGTATTATGACTTTTTCTGTTAGAGTTTTCTCATTCATCTATTTAAATACTCATTTTTATTTATCCTTTTAAAATCTTATTTAAGTCATTCTTTTTATAGAATATGACCTTGATAAATGGCTTTGAATTTATGTTTAAATGTTTTATATTTAGTGGGATTGACTTTAAAACCCAAATGTAATTTTAAAATGTTTTACTAAGTATACGACTCAAAGTTAGTCACCAACATGAAAATACACTCAAAATTAAAGTTAGATTCTATTTATAGTCACCATGATCAGCATCTGGTATTTAAATTACTTTCATAAAGTAATAAATTTTAGTTTTATAATGTTGGCTGTTAACACAGGTAAACAATTAGAGAATTATATCTTTTCATATATAGTTTATGTTAAATTCTGTCCATTTCCTGGAGTTTTTACATTTTTCTTGCCTTTGTTGATTTTGATGAAAATATTTTTGTTTTAAACTTGTTCTTCTTTTCACAGAAATTTTCCTAGTCATTATTTCAATTTTTATTGTGTTAATAAGAACTCCTATTCCTTAATATAGAAATTTCATTTTTGAAGCGTATTTTAAAGGGAAAGAAACTCATTTGTTATCAGCATATCAGTATCTGTGGTTTAGATGGATTGATAGTGACTAAAATGTTCAGTAAGGTGAGTTATTTGGTCAGAGAAAATATACTTTTCAAATACATTTAGCAACATGTCTGTATTTATAGCTGTTTATTAAGAGGAATGAAAATTTTAAAATGTGCTCTGAATTCACATTTTACGTGTTTTAATTAGATATGAGAGGCATCTTATGACACCAGGATTGTTCGAAATTATTATGGGATGTTGGCATCAATTGATTGCATCCATATTTCTGCCTCCTGGTTTCACAGCCCCCTTCTCATTTCCTAGACCCTAGCTTGTGACTCATCTCCAGCTTCACTTCCATATCATCCCTGCCGCTGCGAGAGACCGCCTGGAGAACCCACTGGATCCTACCCCTGGGATCTTCCCCTAGGCTAGTGGCTTTAGGACAAGCTCAGCGCTGCATGTGTGATACTTTTTTCCCCATCATGATAGCAATTTTGTGAGATGTAGAGAGAATTGCTTAATGGATGACAAAAGCAAGTCTCAGAAAGGTTTTAAGGTGACGAAGATTTTAGAGATGGATTTCAAGCCTTGGTCTATTTTGGTGCCTCCTTGTATTAAACTGTACAGCTTTAGTCAAACATCGGGTCCCATCCATATCTATCCTCTGCTGACCCCTCTGTCTCAGTTGCCACCACGCAGTCAAGCAGGTCATTTCTTCTTTCTCCTGGGAGGCTTTTATTTCACTACCTTGCTTTCTCATTTTAGATTGTTTTCTCTTTATCATGAGTTCCCTCTCTCTTGTCTATCAGCCTCTTTCTCATGCATTAAAACTCAACATAGAGTTTACTTTCTTTAAGCGGCCTTTTCTGATTGCTTCAGTGAGTTATCGCTGGCCATCTTCCTTCACATAGCAGTTGGACTTTGCTTGCCACGGCGTTTTCCTCCCACTCTGAGATAGACTATGAACAAGGCTTTGCCCTGGCTGTCTGGCCGAGAAGGGGTCCTGCAGCTCCATTTTTTTTTCCATGTTATGAACCCAGCACCAAGTGTAGAACTTTCTTCATAATTGCTCAACATAACAATTTGTAAAATATATTTCATCAATGGCTCAGAAAACTTATTTCTTCCACATAGAAATAGAATTGTTAAAATACTTACATCCTAGGACTAAGAATCCCATGATGAGCAGTCCAATCCCAGCAGGACCAAAATGCACGTTATCTGAAAAAGTTCTTCCGTTCTGATATGGTTCCCTGCCATTACCTCCTCCTTCTCCTTCATCTAAATTATTTGGAGTACTGGAAACTTCTCCACCTGTGCCGGGATCAGTAGCACCTTCAACGTTCTTAGTGCCACCAGAAATGGTATCAGTACTGGTATCAGAACTAGTGCTTGTACTGGTCTGGGTCTCTCTTGGCCAGCCAGAACCTTCGAGGTCAATGATAATTGTTCCAGTGCAAGTTCTGTGAAGAGAATCTGTAACAAGGTTCAAAGAAAGAAATATTTTATCCAACCAGTGTAATAATTGTGGAATAACAGAGAACTATTTTCATGTTACCCCAATACTTATTTGAAGGTCTTTATTCCCATCAGTTCAGTAACTTCTCAAAATAGCCCTTGTCTGTGACTCAGCTCTTTAAGTCAATCAATTATTATGTCATTATAACTGACCTTATTATTATTGTTAGGAACATTATTTATTGGTTTTTTTTTTACATTTTAAGTAGTTGGACAGTACATATAATTTGCAAATTATAAGAAGAAGAAACTAAAAACTACAAAATAAATCTATTATAGCCAAGGATAATCAAGGATGACACCTGTTGATTTGGAGAGCATTATCTTTTATCCTTAATTAAAACTTCTAAGGATCATTTATTATTTATATTACATTGATAAAAACCACATGACTCATTCTATGTATTTGTTTACTTTGAAAATCATTCTTTCATGTTTTCATACACTTTTCATTATCATAATTTCTGATGGCTGCATAACTTTATATCAGGGGAACCATAACCATGTGTACCTTCTCAACTACTTACTGGAATTTCTGGCAACATTTACTTATTTAAGATAGTGATGTACTTAGCATCTTTATGCATTAAGCCTTTTATACTTAAGATGCCCCTTAGGATTATTCAAAGTGTAATTTCTGAGTAAGAATATAGGGGTAGCTTGTTTAAGGTTATTGTGGGTGGTGCTACTGCACAGATGTGAGTTCAACTGCCTGACTTTTCATTAATATAACACTAGAACTTGATGCATTGAGTAATGTACAAAGAATCTGATTTTCTGAATAAATAAAAAAAACTCTAAAGGCATGCAATGGTGCTAACTTTAAACCCAATGTGTATGATATACAATCCCATGACCTTTCAGCCTTACCATAGTTATTGTTTTTGTTATTTTTATTATTAGCATCACTTCCTTCTAAATTTATAACATCCTATTTAAGAGAAGACTGAAGTACAGATTAGCTCAATAACTTCTCTAAAATTCTATAATAGTAAATGATGGTACAAGATACCAATCCAGTCTCATTTCAGAGCTAGTGGGTTAGGCCACTAAATTGTAATGTCTAATAGTATTAAACATTTAAATTTATAATGCCAATATGATTACTTCTATAGGAAAAAGGCTACTTAAAATGTAATAATAAAATGAAATATTGAAAATTTTAAAAATGAGTACATTTTTGTATAGCTTCGTCTTGAAGGAAAAGAGGTTAAATTGATATCTTACCATCTATAGATAAAATTGTTCCTTGGTATCTTCCCCTAAGCGTTTGATACTGTTCCATGGTAACTTTGTTTCTCAAAGTGAGTATGCCTGTTCTCGAGTCAACAGCCAGCAGGTCGGTTGGATTATCTCCCATTACATACCTGTATTTAAAAGAAAACAGTACAAATTAATGTCAACTATTTAAAAAAGACTTCTGAAATATAAAATATATTCCTCTAGTCAGTAGATATAAACTCTAGACATACTTTTTAATTAAATTAGAGAATTTCATTTTGAAGGCAGTACCAATTATATGCATCCATTCAGAAGCAGATAAAGGATTTAATTTAAGATAAAAAGATGACAGAGCAACCATTTCTGATGGAATATATATTTTTTTATCCCTACTTGAGTGGCAGAGTACTCCTATTACATTTTCACTCACATTTCCATTTGGTGACAGCAAAACTATCCTAGAAGATCTAGACCCTGGGATTTCCTGGGCTGGGCCTAATCTAAACCATTCTCTTACAACCACCACCACCACTATGCCAACAACAGAGAATTCTATGCCTTCATAACGTTGACCTGTATTCTCTTCCTGTATCTGCTCCTCCTCTCTATATGCACAGTGACTTCCCAAGACTCTTTTAAAATTCCAGACCATGTCCTTGCCTTGTGTGTTTATTCTATTTTCCTTCTCTCCTCACCTTTGACCTCGCTGTTTCCCTTCTCTTTTGCATACTCGTGAAGCAAACATGGATAGGTAACTGTCTCAGGCACTGTGCTAAGCCCAGGGAGCAGAAATCCCAGAAAAGCTGGGAGTAGGTGAGGCTGCCCTAGGGGACTCGCTGACCGTGGGGTACAAGAAGGTCTATTATCTATGGTGATCCAGTGGGATAGAAGTGAGGACAAAAGCACTGGCATTGGGTGAAGAGACTGTGGAGAAAGAACTTCCAGCATCAGTGACCTCATTGATGAGATCTTTGTCCCACTGTTTGTGATCACAGTCACTGGGGCAAATAAATGCACACACATGCATGCATGCAGACACACAGGGTTAAATGAAAGACAGACGTGAGAATTTAAAAAATGGCATAGCCTCATTTTTCATTAATATAACTAGTTTTTCAACATAAAATTACTGAGCAATATTTGGTGTTGATTAAAATGGAGAAAATAACCAAGGTTAGCTAACTAAATCTAATCAATTTCAAGCTAAGCAATTTTGCGATGAGAAAATTGGTCCTATAAAATCTTGTCTGGCTGGGAGGTAGATCGGGATCAGGGGTACAAGATGGGGAAGACTACAGCACATGGTCACAGCTAATTGACCAATAAGACCAATAAGTTATGCTCAAACTTTCTAGATACAATTTTCACATATCATGTCTTTACAGTTTCACATCTTACACCCTGCACAAATTTTTGTATTTAAAAAAAGCACTGTAACAATTCAGCAGTCTATGCAAATTGAGTGATGGTTCCAAAAATAATGGAAAATGTTTTAATTCAGATATGCAAACTTCCTGAAAAGAACGTTTGTGTTAAAGTTCAGCATGTGGTGAAAGCTGGAATCTATCGTCTTACCTAACAGTGGTTGAAGCTAAACCTGTGTCCAGGTCAGTAGCTATGAAGTCTCCCACTTTATGATTCGCTTCCATGTTACTTGTTACCACGTAAGTCTTTGAACCCGGGCGAAACACTGAGCCTTCAACTACATTTGTCACAGTCACGGAGACTACAGTAGCTATGATTTTATATTGGGATATAATTGATTGATGAAATTCAGCTTTATTTCTAACACCAAAACTGAGTTGCAAATTCTTCACAGCTTCATAATCTAGGGGCTAGAAAATATAGAGCACAATAGTTTTAGTATTGAAAAACTCCAGAAGAATGAGTCCTTTCAGAATAGCAAAAATAATTTCTTACATGTTTATAATGAAAGATAAATACATAAAAATATTGAATTTATTACTTTTTAAATCTTCAATGTAATGCATGCAAACAGTATAAAAAGAAAAATATGCAGTTGCACTATATCCATTGTTGAAAAGTTTGAAGAAAATGTGTCACATGAACCCTAATTGCCCACCAAGTTAAAAATTTAAAATAGTACAGATGGTCAAACTCATGAATTTTGTAGTGTAAAGATAATTTAAGTTAGCATTTATATTTCATGTTTCAAAGAATGTAGCTCTACTTGTAACAAAGTATGGGTCAACTATTTGTGAGGTCTGATTATTTGACTAGTTTTATCCATAAAAAATTATTTGGAAGAAATTTTGCTTTTGTAACTGTGACTTTTCAAATAAGTCGGATAATAGAATGTCATTATACATATAATATGAAGAAATCCTCATTTTCTTCAATATATTCTAGTAAAAACTCATTTTACATTATAAAATAATCAAGTAATGATTTTCATTATGAAAGGTGATATAAAAATCATAATTAAGAAAATTTACAAAACTATGCCCTTATGCACCAAATATAATTTTCTAAATTTTCACTTGAGAGTAATTTAGATACAAATAGTGATTTACACATTGATCTCTCTTATTTAGCTGAAACTTTGAATATTTATTCTAGTTTTGGTTTTACTCATAATTTAAAGAATAGTTATATTAGCATATATACATATACATCCCCCAAATATCTCTTTATAGTTCTAACAAAGGTTTGAATACATGACATTATTTCTGGGAGAACAATTACCGTCTCACTTTACAGACAAAGATACTGAGACTACTAGATAAAACAAGTTTTAAAATAACACCATTATGTGGGGTGAAATGGAGTGAGACCTAATTGCCCTAGTGATGAAAGAATGTGAATTTCATAGCTAGGAAACCTAGATTTGAATGGTGGTTGTTCCACTTATCGACTGATAATTGAAGCATTTTACAACTCTTCTCGAGCCTCAGTCTCTTCACTGCAATATGAGCATGAGACAACCTAATGTGTAGGGCTTCTGTGAGAGAGAAACTAGAACATCTGTGCACTGTTTGAGGTAAATGGAAGCCATCAGCTTGGGGACACTTCACGAAAACAAAGGCGGCGAAAGAGCACACATTTCTATGGGGACAGAATTCTTTAAAAGTCAGTTTCCCAGAGCTATTATGGAAAAAAGAACTAGTCAACGAAGGATTACATTTTACTGAGATGAACGTATCTTATGAGCATTCTGTGTCATCCACAGACAGCTATTGTATATTTAAAATACTAAGTCTGTGAATCTACAGATTAGGGTGAAAGCTTTGTTATCGGTTTGCTAGGAGTTAGCTATTTTTTCCCCGCACATCTCAGACATAATTCCTCTGTGGGTCAATGTGGTGAACTGTTAGAACTCCATCTCTAATATATTTCTCTACTAAGCCTTGGTCAGTAGCCACAATGAAAAGTGAATATGGTAGTGCAACAAATATAATAATTTAACTTTGATTATACAAAAACATATTGGAGGAATAAACAACTTTCAAATATTCTTAGCACATGGAACTGACATATAATGCTGACACACACTTTTAAAATTTGCTTTAAAATACACTTACGACATTAATCTCAATGATTAATCCTACTTTATTCTAGCATAAAATAAGATTCTTGTGTAAAATATTTTCAATTTGTATTATCTTTTGGAAATACTGTTCTGGTAAAAAGTTTGAAATTAAAGTTCAATACCTGTTTTCCTGAAATGATATAAGCAGAAAGATTTCATTTAAAAAAAGTTTTATGGAATATGTAATTTTAAAACATAGTAATATTTATTCTCTCACTGATTTGAGCTCTTAAAATGTTAATATCATTTTACTTTAAACCTAACGTTTTGAAAAAAGATCAAAAACAAAACTATAGCATTTAAGATAATTGTAGCATACCTTAACAACTTTAAGAATTCCTACATTTGTTTTTTCATTCATTTCTATTTCAAACCAACTGCCCTCATTTCCAGAGATGAAGAAAATTACTCCTATCCAGTTTGCTGTGAATTCTTCATCCAAATCAATTACTCTAAGTTGGAGCAAGTTTGAATGTAGAGCGTTTTCTTCAATAGTTACACTTGGCTGAAACAAGAAGTTAAAAAAATAGAAAGAAAATAGTGTGACAGGAGAACTATGTTAGGTTTTTACTGAAATGTAAAGTTATTTATTATTTAGAAAAGATATCTGTGTTTATAATCTCACTTTTTAGTGCTTAAATCTGTTTTTCCTTTTGCATAAACTAAAACAAAAAACGTGTTTCTACATTTCACTTGTACATCAGCAAATATAAAAAGTACATCAGCAGACAGAATTGTCTGGATACATTTTAAAGTGCGATGAACTCAGAGTTTCGAACTTACAGTTTCAGGAACAAACCCTTACCGAAGACAGCTCCAGGGAGGGGATGTTATCGTTAACGTCCAGGATTTTAATGTTGCATTCGCACTCCGCTGACATGCCATCTGCCCCGCCGTCTCGGTCTGAGCCTTTTACGGCAAGAGAATACTGGCCATATTGCTGCAGAAACACATCATAAACAGTGTCACGCCTGACAGACAACTTTACTCCATCCTATGTAAAATTCTCTTAAAACATGGCTCAATATTTGTACAAATCTGTGACAGAGGTAGGGTGACACAGAATCTTGAGAATCCACACATCTTTACATGTCAAAATGGAAGTTCATCATTAGCATTCCCAACAAGGCCTATCTTGTTAATCATACCACGTGCATAGGGTTAGAAAAGTTTATAGAGTATGAAATGGATCCGAGTGATCAAGGAGACATTGTTTTACCAAACGTTTATGGCACAAAAATTTCATACTTAATATAAGCCAGCCCCTGAGTGTGCAAGAAAAACAGAGATGACAATTGGTTTGTATTTTGGGGAAGTGGAGAGCGTGGCAATTGAGATATTGATGATGTGTCTGTATTTTATTCTGTGCAGTGGTGCTTACCTTTTTAAAAACTGGTAAAAACTTTAGAGTCTTTTTTAGACTCATGCATAAGTGCATGCTTATTCAAAATTGTAAGAGTAAATTTTGGGCATTCATACTTAGAGACATCTTGAGATTCGTTTATGTCCCCAGGGTTACCAATAACAGCAGAGCTCCTTTACCGCTGATAGCCTCCTTTTTCTGGAACCTTGGATATTAAAGGAAACTTACTGTTCTGCTTAAGAAAGTTTGAAAAAGCTAAATAATCCTTTTCTTCTAATGGGAACTCTTGAACAAGTAAAAAAGGATGTTAGCTAATTTAGAAGCTGATCACATTTGGACCATTAAATATATACAGATACTACGATTTGTCTAAACCTATGAGACATTAATAGGGAGCTTTCCATTTTTAAATGACTATAATAATTAAAATAAAATTTCAGTGAATATGTTAGAAAATAAAATGTCCTTGCTCATACCCTGAATGTGCATATAGGTTTTCTACCTTATATTTAACGATATTTTTTCTTTAAAAAAAAAGAAAACTAGGAATTTTTTACTCAAGAAATGAGGCTCCATAATGTGACAGAAACCATATAATACTAATTCTAATCTTTTAACAATCATTAGTTATCATGTGTAAATGAAAAATTTGGTCTGGAAGTTATTTAGTTACTATCCATTTTTCAATTTTTTTCTAAAGTATGAGTAGTTAGGTTGTCAGTGAGAGTAATTTAAAAGGAAAGCAAAAAAAAAAATTGCTGTCAAAAGAACTGTAAATAATCTTGGAGCATCTACCATGCTTACAGGTACTGTGATTCATCAACATAGGGAAATAATAGCAAGTATTTCTATGTTTATTTCCTCAAAGAACATACCTTTTTAAAAATGGAATTTGTCTCTGTCTTCTGAAGATTTTAATGTGTTTTTACAATATACTTTTCTCAGCTTAAAACAACTCCTATTCGATTGATTAAATGAAAGATGTAAGAATAAAATGTAATAATCTGCTTTTTCTCACTTAAAATACTTATCATTAATGTTTCATGAAATGTCATACAATTAAAATTTTAAAACCTGATTTCAGAAGCAGGCACTTCACGTAAAGAACCCATTTAAAGAAAACAATTAACCTCTCTGTCTAGAAAATTATTCATTGTTCGGATTTCTCCCGTATTTCGGTTAATGATGAACATTGCCGCATCAGAAGGTTCCTGCCTTATGATCTTGAAGGCGATTTTGGAATTTAAGTTGTTTGGTTCATCTGCATCAGTAGCATTAAGTTTCATCACCAGTGTATCTAGGAATCAAAAGATTTATTGCAAATGAATAATTTACATTTCTGTGAAATGTACAATATAGCATACTACTTTTCCAACAATGTGTTGAAGTGAGTTATATAAAGGTTGAGTACATATTATTGTTTTGCTTCAGGTGTTTCTTATTTAAGTGTTGAGTACATAGTAAATTTAAGGAAATGTTTGTTTTGACCATGCACACTGCCCCGTCCTTTATTTTTTCAATTAATCTTAAAAGTGGTTTGGATGAAGGATACTGGAAAACATAAACTAGAATTCTTTTATACTCTCCAAAATGTTTTTAAGCTTTTTACAAATGTACCAGAGCATATTATCGTCTCCTCCTTGTCTTTCTCCCCTTCTTTTTCCCTCTCCTCATCTCTTTATTAAATCACATTTAAGAAGGAGGAAAACAATGAATATTTTACATTTATTTGCTGCCAACAAAGGTACCTGACTGCAACATTGACTGCGTAGAACTGATTTCTCTGAGTGACTGAGACCCTCAACTTCTTCCTGTCCCCCTCCCAGTCTTTAGTGACCATTGTCCTCTTCTGTCCTCACTGCTTTCCACAAATGACTGAGGACAGGTAGTCTGTGTCTCTCTGTGGTTGGTTCTCTTAACATAATGACCTCCAAGAAGTTCAGTAAGGGGCACCAAAAATTCAGAGTGGATGAGTTAGATCTGGTTCTATTTTAGCTTAGCAGGGTTACTGGTTAAAACAATCTATGATATATTTCAAAATAATGAGAAAAGATGAACATGAAGGATTAGTATGATTAATGGTTAATGAGGTGAACATGCGCATTCTGATTTATCACATATTATATACATGTGCTGAATTGCTATGGGGTACTTCATAAAGACATATGAATATTATCTGTCAACTAGAAGGTTAATTGATTTGCAAGATCAGATGTGGATGGAACTGGCCTTTAACAAGGCGAGGTTGGAAGACTAAATTCTCCATTTATGCTGCTGTCACTGCTGTGGAAAGCTCAGAAGTGTCTAAGCCACGTGAGTCACTCATCATCCTTGTTTTTTGTGTGTGACAGGTTGGAGCTACTTCCTTAGTTGAATGGACAGCCTTTCTGAGTGCAGCACTTTCCCATGGATTACCTTAACATTCGGTGTTCGCTCTGACACACTTTAGTCTATATTTGCCTGTCTGTTAAGATTGATCTTGAGGCCAATATATTCTTGTTTACCTAGTAAGATAGATTACTTACTTGCATTGGAATTTTCTTCTATTTGTCCTACAAACGTAGACATGGAAAACACTGGGGGGTTATCGTTGATATCCAAAACCCTGACTCTCAGCTCAAGAGGCCTCTCTAAATCTTGACCAAGTGAATTCAGAGCCCGACAAACGATCTAAGAGAGAAAAGAATGATTATTTGGTGAAACATGTATTTATTAAGTTCTACTTTTGGTGAGTATTTTGTTAGGAGAGAGATAATACATATTATTATTTCCTATTAGAACATAAGTACAAATCATAATTACAATCAATAAGAGGGAAACATGAACACAAAAATAGGCAGCATATAAGCTATAGTAGGAAGGACTCTAATTTTGTAGAATATAATGATTGAAATAAACCTTGGAAGAGAATTTCAACAGATGGATCTGGGAATTGGCAAAATGTTCAAAGCAAAGGGATTCTTATCAGGAAAGAAGTGGAATGGCGTAAATGCTGTATTTGAAAACAGAAATAAGGGTGGTGAGAGTGTAGAAGGAAGGGTCTTATGGAACTTCAAAGAAATGCAGGATTCTTGAACTAGGTGGTACCTATGGGGCTGTTTATTAACATTATTTGAAGTGTGTGTAAGTATCATGTGTACTGTTTCACATGTATTATTGATTTTGCATAAAAATGTTATGCTTCAAGAAAAGCTGATAGATTGACTTGCTGATTTGGAGAGATTGTTAGGGAAACATCATGGAATACAAGATAGAACTGTAGATAATTTAAAAGGAATTAAAAGCTAAGGAATTAAGGTATTCCTAGGAATGAGATATGTGAGCAACAGCAGCAAATACGTCTTACTATTTGAAAGTGTTTTGGTATAGGGATGGTTTGGGTTTTAATAGAAGAGATTATAAGATCAAAGAAAGAATTTTTATTCCTTTTGTGTTTCCTTTTTCTTTTAAGTATTAAGAAGCATTGGCCGCCATGATGGATGGAAATGGAAGCAGTCAATGGGGTAAGCAGAAGAGAGATGATAAAACAAACCTGGTGGAATAAGATTCTCAAAGAAACGAGTAATTAAGGGACAATGGGGATGCCTTGAGATAAGCTGTGGGAAACAATAAAAAACTGAATATGCTTCTGGACTGAATGAATAACACTTCAGAGGAGAGAGTGTTATGGGAATTTGTGATAGGTTGGCTCAGTCCTTTTAAGGAAGTATCTGCGTCAGCTGCTTGAAGTTAAATGTAGTGCAGGATTGGAAGGAAAAGAGCGCTTAAGCTGTGTGACGGTTCCTATAAAGAACAGAGGGAGAGGCAGTGAAGGACGGATGCATTTCTAAGGTTCATTTAGAGCTCAGGTGAACTCAAGCAATGCAAAGTTATAATAATGTGTGTTCGCTCAGAAAAGAATCCTTTTTTAGTTTCAGAATCACTGCTAGGTATTGGAGGTCAAAGAAACCAACATTTTCAACTGAAAAAATTTAAAATACTAAGAATTGGCTACTTGTTTTTTCAAATGAATATGCTGGTTTTCATGAGGGTTGACTAGAGACTGGCATTCTTGCTTACATCTCTGAAAAAATACTCACTTTTCTCTTAATTTTCTTTACACCTATCGAGATACTCCTACATTGACACAACCAAAAATGTCTAATATTGTGACTCATGAAATCGATAAAGCATGATGAGGTTAAGATTTTCCAAGAAAAAGTCTAAGATTTTCCAAGACTACATATGATACCATGAAACCTACTTACAATGAAATAAGGAGTGACCTCTCGATCAACTATAGATGTTATATTAATTTCACCAGTTTTTTGATTAATAACAAAGATTCCATAAGGCGGCTGATCAATTCCTACTCCAGAGATGCGATATGTAACTTGTTGGTTTGCAGCACAATCTGAATGAATCTGCAGAAAGAACACAGTGGAAATATTACAGAGAGGAAACAAAGAATCCTGCATTTTATAGATAGCAGGTGGGTTTCTTGAAAATTGTTCAATATGCTGACCTTTGGGAAACATTGAAAATAAAGCATTATTTTCAATACAACTGTACAAAAAGTGCAGTATTTTTACTGGTACCTGGCAATGTTATAAAATAAATTCAATTTCTATTTCTCCCAAACAATAAAAATATAAGCAATCACCCTAACAAATCTAAGTCTATGCAGTCATCATTCCAACATTTATGATTTGAATTTTTGTTCAGATACTCCTCATTTTAATGTTTCACAACTGCTCAGAGTCAGGCTGCTTGAACCTACAGCCCATCCAGTTTTTTCATACAGGTCTGTACATCTCGTTTATAGAGTCTTAGTGTCATTTGTGTACACTGCGCTTTACACGGTAGTGTAATTTTTGCTGATTGTACTCTCCAGGACTTAGTTTTATGTTATGTTATACATTACAGTATTGCATGTAAGAATTATGCAAATGAAGCAAAGGCATCAAGTTGGGGTTTCTTTTGACTATCTTGTTTTGTTCTGAGTTTTGTAATGTGCATACCATATACGATTACTTATTTGGCCAACCAATTCACTTGATGACCAGGTTGCAGGAATGGAACTTGCTTGATCTTGAAATTCAAATCCTTGAAAAGTACAAAGTGTCACAACAAAGTTGTAAGTGAATTTATGTACATAACCAAAGTTACTTGGCTCTTTGTAGAAGTTTTAAATTCTGAAAATAGGGATGATGTATTAGAAGAAAAGGAAAGAGTTCAGGTTACCTTTCTTGAAATAAAATATTATATGACTAAGCAAATCTTAATGGTGAGTCTCTGTATATCTGAGTGAATCTTTGTATTTGTGTTCATAATTATATATGTATCTGTGTGTGTATGTGTGTGTTTGTAGAGGGAGATAGGAAAAATAAAAATAAAAAGACAGCATGAAAGAGGCATATTGTGAATATTCCTAAACAAGCACAAAGTAACAGTTGTCTTAATACATTATAAAGCAGAAATGGCACACCTCGAAATTCCTGTGTGTATGCTGAGTGCTAAATTCATTCTTTAATTCACTGCTTATGTATTTATTTATTTATTAATTTTTCATTTAGACCTCAGGGTGACATATGCTCATGAGTCTTACCAGTGAGGTGAGCTGATGCTGAACTGTTTATCTGAATATAAAATTTTTAAAATGTATCTGTTTAGGAACTTTATTTTTCTATAACTTAACTCATTATAGTGCTGTATCATAACTTCCCAATGAGATATGCTCACAAATGATTGGTTCTTTCACACTTCAGCCCATCCAGTTTGTCGAATCTACTCTTTGGGGCTGTCACTTACTTTGGCGATTGGGTTTCTCTTTGAGTTGTCTTCGCCTTCACGACAGGCTGCAGCGAACTTGATCCATTCCCGTTTTTGTCTTCTGATTGAATGCCACTTAATGGTGCCATTTTTAGCATTGTAATCTCTTACCTTGATAAGTAGGGTAAAGTAATAACATATATTAATTTTATTTATAATTCATATTGCAGTGCATATTTTGGAGATATCAGAAAGAGAGGTTCTTTAACTGGGGAAAAATGGACAATTTTGATAGCCTCTTAACTTCAGCATTACATTAACTTTACTTATAAGAATGAGTTTCTTTTGTAAAACATGTTACTACCAAACCATTATTTTCTATATCTGTAATAAATGGATTTGTTGTATATTACCTGGATTCGAAATTCACTGTTAACTTCAGCCACGACCTATAAAAACAAGATAATCACAATAATTAATTTTTAATTGAATGCTTTGAGATTGGTATCATTAAATCATTTAAAAATCAAACAACATTCTTGCAAATTGTTAGAATTATTTATCAGTCTGAAAAGCAAACGGATCTGGTTTCTGTCTTAGATCTGATGGGAATACTAAGTTAAGAATTCTTTTTGTTTTCAAATTTCAATTTTCAATTCTTTCTCTTTTTCATTCTTAGCCTGTGTGGACACCCATAATCCTATGAGTAGTATATCTGAAGCTAGAACTGGGTAATTAAAGTAAGAACCTCAAATTCTCTTAGCAAACTGCATCTGGAAAGCTGGAGTTACTCAAATGCTATTTGGTGGTTTCCATAATTTGGAGGCAGAATGCTGAAGCATTAGACTGGAGTTTCAGGATCTGAACAAGGACATGTGGAAGCAGAAAAAAATGTTGGGAATGAAGAAGGAATATAAAGCAGAAACTTTAATAAAGCTTCAAAATTGTTCCTTCACGTGCCAAAGTTAGATGGAAGATTTTCTAATATTCTTGAAAATTTTAAGATGATAATTTTTACCTGATTTGGAATAGGAAAATAAAAAAGTTCTGAAATCAAATAGTTTCCTTTATGTGAAAGTGAATTCATATTTGATGTTTTATTGTGAGGATTAAAATCAAAACAAATGACATAAATCATCCTACCATAGGAAGAATAGGAAAATACAGAGTATTGGGAGTTTTTCTCCAGCATTAAACAATTTCCCTCAATAAACAAGTGTGCTACTGAAGCAAAGTTTTGCCTACCTTAAGTTGGTCTTGATCTTTATAAATGACTTGTAGTGAAACATAAGGGTAATTTAAATTATTTTTCTTTTAAAACCATGGGCATTTTTAAAAACACAGACATTATATATGAAGCCCAATGTCTCCACATAAAATGCGTATTTTAAAAACTAAGAGTGGATTAGAAGGCTAATTTGCACTTATTAGTATTTTAAATTTCAGAGTCTATTTAAAAAGCATATATTTTAGATTTACTTTTTCCTAATTAAGATATATTCAATTGCTACTCAAATATTTTTCACAATCAAACTTTATTTGCATCCCTAATACAGGGAAATTACGCACATTAAAAATACCAATAACAGTAATTTTTAAATACAGTAAATTACTTTTTATAGTGGGTTTCTATTTTACCCTTAAAGAAAATATAACATTTTAGTCTTTATATATTTTTTTAAATTGTCATGACTGCTAATTTAAAAAACCATGCATTTATGGCTCATGTTGCTGTATAGAGAAAAGTATTTAGTCATGATATAATATTAATCATTATAAGTATTACTTATAATTCACTGATAATGATAACAATAATTTTAGAAAAATACTTGCATTTAATCTTCATAACAAATACACTACTAGCATCTCCATTTTATTTTGTAAAATTATATATATATTTTTGCAATACATTATTATCTCTCTTTTACAAATTAAGAAATTGAAGCTTGGATATTAATTAATGGCTACATACAATCCCACAAGTTTCAGCTTAAATTTGAGCTCTGGCCTATTTCTCAAGTAAATTACTAAGTAAAATGTACTATGGAGAAAACCTATTATGTCTGTGAGAACTAAAAGAAATTCTGGTTTTAATTTAATTTCACGTTAGCATTGTGATTACGATTACACATGTCTACAACAGCAGCAGTAATAATGGGCGAGAAGGCCGTTAACTGGCGTAGATGGTGGCACGGTAACTCCACAGTGTTACCTGTGGAGTCGTCTCCAGTGCAGAAGGAAAGGATATTCATGCAAATGCGCAGCACTTCCCCTCTGTGTGGTTTGTGGGTGTGGGACAGGGATATGGCGAGCCCTCATTTTTCCATTTGGAAGTCATGTTTTCACAGCACTGTACACATCTGTTACCTGTTCTGCGCTTCTATTCCTGCAGTGAGGTGTCAGTACCTGCTGTTTGCTTTGGATCACTAGGCCAGATGACTAAGAAGTCTTTCTGACTTCACGAAGCCGGATTGTTCTTTTTCCCATGAGAGGCGATTTAGGCAAGAGACCAAGTAGGTTTCACCATAGTGTCAGACTCTCAATTGGATGAGTAATTAAAAAACTGCCTCGTCTGCTTAAATATGTGGCTGGTTGACCTAAGCTTATTTTCTTTTGCTCAGGGACTAGAATAAACTCAGACACAAACCTTCAAATGTGAAATGAAATAAAAAGATTACAGAGTAGAATAAGAAAACTTTCAATGTGTTTTCTAAATTCTCTGAGCTCTTGTTTGCTCTGTTGTAATATGGATTAGACTCACTTATATATAAAGTTGCTTTTCAGTTCAGGCACCAAATCTTTGTGTGGCACAAGATGACACAGAAGTATTGTGATCATGGGAAAGGCATGTGAAAATTGTGGGTTTAAAAGATTCCTTGGATAGTGAAGAGTGGTGGGAAGAAGCAGTGATTACAGGCTGAGAGTATCGAGTCTTCTGTATCAAGTCAGACTGGAGGTGAGGAGTTAAACAGAAGCACAAGCAATGGGAACCACGGGAAAGACCAAGGGTGACATATTGGATGGATGAAGTGAACAGGAGTTGACAATAGATGGGATGAAGTAGTCAAGAGAGGAAGGGGAAATCTCAGGTGATGACTGCTTTGGAAATAAGGCAGTGACAGTATTTAAATTAGAACACATCGAATTGGAGATGCTGGAGAAATGCCCAGGTAGAGAAACTAAGCTGTCGGAAATAAGTGTGTGGATTTGAGGTACATGTGCCCAGGAAAGGTAGGAATGGAAATCATGGAAGAACTTAAAGTTCCTAAAGTAAGGGGTGCAGCAAAGAAACCGCCTGCAGCTGAGGGTGACAGTAGAGGAATTCCTACATTTATAGAACTGGAAATACATATAACAAAGACAGAAGCCATAGCAATGGGGGGAAACTAGAGGATGAATGGAGTGGACATGAATATCAGTATGAGACAGTGCAAAACACAGCTGAGTGAATTTTGAGAAAATTTCAGGGATCTTCAAGAGAATTTTTCCAGTTAGATGGGAGAGACATTTGCCTGAAAAGGGTTAGAGAACAAAAAGAGGGACAAAGAGTGTCATCTTTCAAGAAATCTGGTGATGAAAGGAAACAGAAACACAGAAGGATAGGATTAGAAGCAGGTTTTAATGGAAATTTGGTGGAAGAGGAAGATCTGTTGATTTTTGAAAGTTGACTATTTTAATTTGAAAGAAATAAGATTCAAAAAGAAGAGAGCAGAGGTGCTGATGGGGAAAAGCAGAGGGAAAAGGAAGAAATGAAAGGACTTGAAAGAGGGCACAGAACAAGGAAAGGGTGGAGATGGCAGCCCTGGCTGGGAAAGGAAAGTCGAAGGACATTGTTCTGAGTGACCTAGATCCTCTCCCTAGAGTAAGGGTGGGGCTGTTTTCTGATGAGGGAGTGGTTTGAGTTTGAGTTCCGAAACAATTTGCTAAGGAGGCCGTAATGGAGGTTTACCCAGAGATGAGTAGGGAGGTGGAGGCGGGTGAAGGTGAATGCATATCAGCTCTTTTGCCTACGGATTTCAGCCACTGGTGCAGCCACCTGGCCAATCTACACCTCAGTTTCCTCATCTGTATATGACACCAAAACCCTTGGTTAACCTGGAACTCTGTGAACCAGTGAATAACTCACCTGAAGTGAATCTTCAATGACTTCTTCCTCTCAACTCTTGTTTTAAGAGCCAATCCATTTATTTATTTTATTAAAGCCAGAGGATGCAAAAGCGACTGCTAATTTAGCAATTCCCTGATTACAGTTAATTTTAGCAATTTTCAATTAGAGGTTTATTTTGTTTATAAGAAAAATATACTGGTGAATGTAATTTATATGAGGAAAATCTATTTGACCTACTATTGTGAAGTAGTCATGATTTGCTAAATATCAAATTCTAACGTATTTGCTAACTGTTATATAAGTCACAAGGATGCACTTACAACAAAAGTAAAATACAACTTGTTTTTTTTTTTAAACTTTCTCTACTGTCGTTTTTTCCTACTGCTCTGACACAGGCTATCAGTCTGGTTTGGACAATAACCCGGTGGCCTGATTTCTCATATTTATTCATTGGTTTATTTCTTTGACAAATCCATATTGCTTATGTATTACACAGATCCAAGGGCTCATTAAGATTTTTTGAAGGGCCAACTCTAAAAATACTATGGTGAGTTTTAGAGGAAATACCAAGTAAATGCAGTACTGCACTACAAAAATGTTAAGAAAATCCGACAAGATTATTTCCATCATTAATGCCTTGACAATTTTTAGGAGTGTGTATGGGAAGAGAAATATAAACCATGCCCAAATTCCCTGCTGATTCCTCTGCTGTGTGATTGGACACTTGTTGAGCAATCTTGCCACGGTGCAAGGTGCTGTGTGGACACAGAGATGAATCAGACACAGACCCTGCCTTCAAATAACTTACAGTCAAGTAGTTTTGTAAGCAATGCGCAGCTATTAATTTGGGGAGATACGGGTTTCTCCTTAAACAAGTGTAAAGGCAGCGCTGTGCTCTCGTAGACAGCAGAGCATGGATTGGCTGCCAATGACATTTAGAAAATATCTGACCTGTGTAAGTCCATTAAAGAAATCTGAGTGCCAAGCATAACCTTCCAGGGTGACATGACCCAGGGCTCGGGCAGGGCGTTACTCAGCTGAGGCAGCAAAAGAAATGAGTACAACGCCTTGCAGAGCAGGCTTCCTCCTCCTCGGTGAGATGGTGCCTGTCAGGACACAGGCCTTCTGCTCGGCAGGGCCCTGGTGAACCCGGAGTGGAGAGGTACCAGAAATTAAGTGCTCTGGGCAGATACCAGAGTGTCATTTTTTTCAAACCAATGAGTCTTTTCGAAGTTGGTGAATCTTGTCTCTTAGGGCTAAGCCTTGAGATTTAACACAACAATATTCTCCAGAGCTTTAGATTTTCCTATTAGTGTTTAAACCCCAGGGGTGGCAGAACGTTTGTACTCTGTGGCAACTCCAGTCAATTAAGTAGTGATGAATTTATATTCCCTATGTTTGTGAAGGTAAAAGAAGCCTCTGACCCTAAATCTGCATTGAAAGTAATAGAACTTTTAAAATACCATGTCATTTGGTTCCTGGTACCAAAAAAAAAAAAAAAAAAAAAAAAAAGACCAAAAAAAGACCCTTAAAAAAAATACCATGTTAATGGAAATGATTTTGATTAAATACAGTTTGTAAGTTTCACTGAATAGGGGAATAAAAATCCATGTTCTAAAAAATACTTTGCTGAAATACTAATCTCTATAATGCATATCACTATAACATGTGCATAAGAAAGCATGGACCCCTCTCTGGGTGGTCTTCTCTTTAGTCTCTACCAGGGTTCTTTTGATTTAGCAGACAGTGAACACCGTGAAGTGAACTTAAAATGTCTGGTTTAAATGAGCTGATGGACAATATGAAAATAAATATTATTTTCAGTGCATTTTAGCCTGAAATACTTGAAAAACTGTGCATAACGTAAAGAGTTTCAACCAAGTTCATATTATAGAGTTTTGTTAATCAGGTAGAGAGTTTTTTAAAATTAAAAATATTAACCTGTAGAAAAAGTAGAAAGTAGTATGAGAAAATGAAAAATCAGATGATTTGTGCTAACAGATAAAAATAGTTTTATCTGTTCTTTGAGCTTGAGCTACAGAAGTTTGCCTTTATAGAAAAAATCTCACCGGCCCAGCACGGTGGAGCACATGTATAATCCCAGCACCCTAGGAGGCAGAGGCAAGAGGCTGCAAATTCATGTCCAGTGCGGGCAATTTAGCAATTTAGCAACTTAGCAACTTTTCTCTCAAAAAGAGAAAAAGAAAAAATAAAATAAAGAAGACTTGGGGATGTTGCTCAGTGCAAAGGGCCTAGATTGAATCTGTACTGAAAAAACAGTCCTATTTCAGAATGTATATATGTTAATAGAGTGATTGGACTTGGAACATTGAAAGTAATTTTCAGAAATCATTAGAAATTCTACTGGTTGTCTTGCTTTCCCACAGTGACCATAGTCTTTGTTTTGCCACTTTCATACCCTTCCACACAGATTTCTTATATTTGGTGCATAGGTAACATTCTCTGGCAAAAAGAAAATACAGTCTAACCTATTCCCCCACTCTATACATTGATGTTTGGAAAGAAAGAAAGAAAGAAGAAAAAAGAAAGAAAGAAAGGAAAAGAGAGAAAGATTGATTTCATCTTGCAGTGTTACAACAGGTGTGAGCTATTGTCTCTTCAGAAGACTTGTCTGTGTAATGCCAGTGTTCATGTGGCAATCATGGCCCCTTTAGGAGTAGCTCTGCTATTTTTGTTTTGTTTTCTTTTGCTTGTTGTACTGAGGATTAAACCCAGGGCACTTTGCCACTGAGCTATATCCAGAGTATTTTTTATTTTTGAACAGGGTATTGCTAGGTTACCTGGGCTAGGCTTGTACATGCACACCTCCTGTCTCAGCTTCCAGATTGGTAAGTTAGGGATTTGTCATCGCACCCAACTCCTCTGCTTCATGCTTTCTGAGCTAACCCCCTACTGTGAACCAGGTATAAAGCTTTGACCTATTCAAGCAGATTTCACAATATGCTGTAAGCAGTAGTTGCCCTGTTCTCATGTTTTGCCTTAAAGCTACTATGAGTTTTTCATCTATATTCCTAACATGAATTTTTATTTATCCACTTTGAGCAGAGAAGAATACAATTTCTTTATGAAGACCATTTTTTCTTTCTTTTGTTTTTTGATAAAAGCAAACATTCATACTAAGACTAGGAGAAAGAAAATTGGAAGAGTTTACTGCAGTCATAGGTGTCGTTAGGGAAAAATATTGTCAAACAAAACACAGATATTTAACTCCAAAGGACAGTTACCAAAACTGCCTGATAAATTCAACATAAAAATAAAAAATAAATTCTTGTCACATTTTACAAAAACTTATGATATCAATGTGAAAATAAAACTTCTAAGTTCATTATATTTTTAAAGGAATAATTTTCACAAGGCATATTAGAAACTTCTACTTGATTCCCAAGTAAAATAAAATATGGACAAACACTCCCTGTCCTTCTAAAGCCAATCCACAAACAAATAAAAAAGTTATCCTAAGTTAGAAAATCAAATACAAATGCCCAGAACACTCTGTCCAAAACCAGAAAGTTTTGTGAGAATATGTGATTTTGGTAAAGCGATAGATTTTATTGAAAAATGACTAATTAGAAAGTAGCTGTTTAAAGGAGTTTTATAGGGTGTAATTCACCAGAAATAATCATGTGAATTAGGAAAGAAGTCAAATATAGATTCAGTGAAATTTAGTATAAAAGTATCTGACAGAACTTTCATCAACTGAAACTAGACACTCATCTTCAAGGAATCAAAGTTATAAATAAAGTACTCAAAAATATTAAAATAAAGTAATTAAAAATTAAAGTATTCAATCATACAGCAATACGCAGTGTTCCTATGGGTCCCATATTGTATCATGTTCATTGATTCCTGCCATAACTCAAGTCATGACATCAGCTAATCTTAAAAGGCTACTAAATGTCCATGGAATAGGAGTAACCATAGAAGGGCAAGATTAGAACTGAAGCCATCATGGTACTGATGCTCATTTATAACTGGTCTTGATTCCTGTCTGTTAATCACACCGCGAGTGAAAAAACTACCTTGTTATATAACCCAACATTCCAGTTCAGAACTCAAGCAAGTAGAGACAGATATATACGACTTTTACTTGGCGTTTACCTGGGCAATTTGCCTGGCACAAACTTCTCTAGGTTACATGAACCTTACTGTGAGAGAGACTCTGAATTTAACCTTCTTGCCAAATGTGAAATTGATATAAAATATGGATGTTGCTCTGAATATTTACCATCTCTGAAAAGAGAAAACTGGTAACGTGAAAGAGGGGCATTAGTAAGGCATTTTACTATATGTATGACCACTGACTATAAACCTGTCTTAATAAAGTGACCACTGACTTTCCAGGAGTGAGAACAAGTACAGTTAATTGCCACCCTTTCTTTCCTGACTGTGTTATTTATAAATCTCCTATATTGTCATTTTTTAAAATAAAAATATTATTTTAAATCACGTTATCATTATGCAATGTGGGGCTTTTGATATTAGTAGCATGGATTCTAACAGCACATAAAATAGTGAGATCGCTCAGAGTGTTGAGACAGTCACAGATTGCTGATTTTAATTCACATGGATACTGTTTTCGTGTTTTAGAAATTATAGTGACCCTGCCACCAAAGACACCAAAAGAATAGCAAAACGCGTATTGGGACAGTTTTAACATGTAGTGTAAAAGTCTACCTGCAAATGAGCATCTGAAATAGGTAACTAAGGAGAGAAATGTCCTCAGTTTAATATTTTCTTAGCATGACTTAGCAGCAACTTCGATGTCAGGTTTATGATATGATGAGTGGCATGGATGTGGTTAATATGATCTGGAGTCTTCAATTAAGGCGAGAAACACTATTTAAAAATCTACTTCATAAAATCACCTGGTCATTAGCATAAACTTTTAATGGGTTTAGGTTAGAAGCACCACTGAATAACATTGTCTACAAAGTTCTCACTTGCTTTGGATGAGGCTGAGTCGGCAGGAACCCCCTGCAGGATTCACTTACCAGGCAGAGGAGCAGGGCAGCTGCTGTGAAGGGTTGCCACTCCATCGCCGTGGTGGCGTCCCTCACATCCAAGACCAAGGCAGCTTTGTTTGTTCTTCTCTGTTCTTTTTCTTTCTCCCACTCAGCTGGCGTCTGATTAAAATGATTTCCCAGTAGATGTTGTTACTTGCAGGCTTTGAGGTGTTTCTGCCTTCCCTGGGAGAAGGACTGAGGTACGTATAACCAGTCTGGATCCCCACCCTAAAAACTTGGGCTGGTCTCCCTGAAATGCTTGACAAGATCGTCATTGCTCCCAGGTAAAAGCTCAGGGACACACCCTTCTTCCAGCTGAGAGCAGCTTTCCATGGGCTGAGGAGGATTCACGGCTCGGCTCTGCTGAAGGTTTTCGGTGGCAGGCACTTCAAGTGACCGAAATACGGAGTTATGCAATTCACAGGGGCTTCTCATCCTGGGCTTTATTTACAAGTTGTTTAACTCTTCCCATGCTAAAAAGGGAGGGAGAGTTTGGGTGCTCATGTAATCCAGAGGATAATGTGGCTCATGTTCAAGCCAAATCTTCAAGACATGATAGAAAATTATAAGATTTCTATTTTAGTAGATGTTAGGAAAGATCTAGTTATTTTCTAAGAGACAAAAAAATTTGCTAATGTTGAGATTGAGGAGTTTTTTTGAAAGCTTAATTCACTCAAGCAAGTCTATTGTACTTACAAGTATTGGGTCTTCTACATAAGTCAGAATTCCCTCTAAGTGACCAGCCTGACTCTCACAGAAGCCTCCATTTTCTCTCTGAATGACTATTTGTCTCTCCCCAATTATTTTCTCCTTTAAAAAGAACTTCCATCCTTTTCCAATTTGGTCGCACAAAACTTAAAATATTTATCACTGAACTAGATCCAAAGTAAGCAGTGAAAACCTCCAGGGAAACCCTACTAACAATTTTAAAAATGAAGCACAGTGTCTGAAATAATAATGGAGTCTCTGAAAGCTGCCCTTCAGGTGAGGTGGGTTAAAAGTCAGCGCCGATTTCCAAGCACAGAGCCAAGAATTCACATAGTGAGCCAATTAGAACATAGGTAGTGCGCCGAGGAAGCGGCTGCCCACACATGCAGGTGCAAGGCTGCACGCAGCCCCGAGGCTTCTGAGAACAGTGACCCTTACTTACAAGGCGGTGCTTGCACAGAACATTATGAGTAGCAGAAAGCCTATAGGTGCTGGATGCCTGCACTGTTGGAAATCCAGTCTGGAACAACAGAGCTAACTGATAAGATGTTGACCATGGTCAAAGGATGCCGAAAGTGTCCCAGGAAGGGAGAAAGTGTCTCTGAGGGTCAGGCCGTCTGCAGGACACTGCTATTTTACTGCGACGTGGTGAAGGTTGACAGGGTTTGAAATGTCATGTCCTGCATGCCCAGAGGGAAGGCAGAAGGCTGCCTGGGTTTGCTTGCAATGAATAAAAATTATAAGGGTTGGTTGATGAGAATAAACAAAATGAAAGGAGATGGGCAGGCCAAATTTCTCATTAGTCAAGTAAAACAGAATGTGAGTGTGGACCTATGACTTAGGCCGGGCCGTGCATGAGTAGGAGGATCACCTCAACATGAGTGACAGGAGAGTCTACTCTCGTGGCCTTCTAGTGGCAAGTGAGTGCTTTACCCCCTTGGATTCTGGGCATGGTCCTGTGGTTACACTTGAGCTCTCTTCACCCACTGAATTACCCTTCCTGAAGCCCAACCCTAACCCCCACCCCTAACTTAATGCCCTGCTCCAGTAGTCCCAACCAGCTAGAGAGATCTGTAGGGCAGCTTCCTGGAGAGGGTGCGTGGCAGGACCCCAGCGCTGCAGTGCAGAGGCAGTCCCATAGCCACGTGGTGGCCGGGGACGTTAGGCACAGCGAGACAAGGAAATCATCAAACACTATCCTTTCTTTTTCTCTTTCCCTGTTGTTTTTCTTCTTACTCATTTTACTGTCCTCAGCACAGGGCTGTCCAGTAGAACTTTCTGTAACATGCAGCCTCTATCTGTGCTGTCCCATGGTAACTCCTGCCACAGGGGACTATTGAGCATTTGACTTACAACTAATAACACAGAGGAAATGAATTTTTAGCTTTTGTTAAGTTAACTTACATTTAAATAAGTATTTTGGCCAGTGGCCCCCCGATGGCCAGTTCAGAGAGGTGGAAACATCATTGCTTTTGTTACTGTCTCCCTTACTCAATTGCCTCTGATTTTTGAAACTGAAACTCCCTATAATTAAATCTACCTTATTTCTTTTCTTAACCCTACCTTCCGTCCAGTTTCTACATCTTTGAAAATCCTTGTCTTTGGGTAATCTTATCTCAGTGGACTCCAGCTGCCTTTCTTGACTCCTTACTGAATCTCTTCCCTACCTGTGCATTAAAATACTTCAAGACACTGGCAACACGAAGCCACATTCTGTACTCACATTTTTTCAGTTTTGTCTTGCAGTTGGCTGGTCTGTGGGCTCACATCACACTGGCATAACAGGCCATGGGTGCTGCTACTTTCATCTTTCCTCCGTGCACCTGTGTCCTGTCTCTGTTCTCAGCGTTGGTTAGGACGTGTGTCACCCCGCCCCACCAACGGTTCTTATTCGGTGGAGATTTGATGAAATCTGGGGTAATTTTTCTATTGGAATTTCCCTGGTTAGCTGACAAAGTTTCCAGTAGTGATCAAAATTCTCCTGAGAAGACAATTTTCCTCTCTTTGTTAAGGCACTGCCAACTCTAGAATGTCATTCCCAGACCCTGCATTTCCAAATTTGTTTCTAGCTAGGAAAACTACAATACTTTTTTGAAAGTGGAAAAACAGTGAAAAATTTTACTGACCTAGAATTGTTTTAAGCCTAATTAAAGGAACTGACTGTTCTAACCAACATCATTGGGATACATATAATATGGATTCATACTTTGGAGAGACCCTTGGGAATATATGGTTTTATCTATATGTGAAACTCTGGTTTCATATATGTGTCAAAATTATTCCAATCAGTCCTACCAATTGTTTCTAAAAATATATGAAAGATGCAAATAAATCTTAAAAATGAAAAAGAAATTGGGGCAAGTATATTAAGGATAGGATACATGCTATAAACTTTATTATGTCTTCATTTTTAGAAATTTGCTTAATTATGTAGGGAACAAATCTCACAGCAACAAAAACTTTCGTTATGGCGATTCAGCAGTATAATAAAAGAAGTCAATATGGCAAAATGTTGAGAACTCTTAAGTCTAAATGCTGGTGTATATTGTCCTCAGTTTCTTTTTGTTTGAAAACTTTCATAATAAAATAAAGATAATGGACTGAAGTAGGGATTTTAAAATTATGGCCATGGGCCAAGTCCAGTTTACTGTCTGGTTTTTAAAATTGAAACACAGTGTACTCATTTGCTTGTGTGTTGTCAGTGGCTACTTTAACTCTACAAAAGCAGAGCTCAACAGTGGGACAGACACTGTGTGGCCTGCAAGGCTAAAAGTAAGTCCTTATCTGGCTCTTTACAGAGGACGCTCACCTACCCCCGGACTGGATGAATAGATTATGGCCTGTAGTGCAAAACAGAACTCATTAGGAGATTAGCTGATTTTTAGGAAATCCCACCACATCGTTCTGAAAGATGTGAATCAAAGTTGTGGTGACTGAAGGTAACCAGGAATATTTATGCTGAAGATTGCAATTGTTTGCATTTTTGTTTGAAATTCATATATGTTACCTAGGAAAATTCAAAGGAACAAGAATTCAAAGAGAACAGGTTTAATGTGCTGTTGTCCTGGGTACTCCAAAACTGGCACTCCAGACTTTGAAGCGTTAAAGAAATTAATCATGACGAAATGATGTTTTTATAATCAAATTGTGGTTCTAGTTTAAAGACTTTATAATGCCTAGCCAACAGCTGAATACTTTTTCCTTTCTGTTAAATGAGATCTAAGAAAAAAATCTTAATTTTTAAAATAAATTCTAGGATGATCATTCAGAAGCATCATATCTTATATATTTATATACAAGGAGGAATGCTTATGAGCAGAGAAATATCTTAAATGATTTTTGAGAACCTTACACTTTCTTAAAACTTACATACTTTTAATAAAGTAGGAATGGAAACTAGAATGAAGTATTATTGCTTGAGCATTCACAGAATAAAAACTGACAATTCTGATTAAGCGTCCACACACACCATGCTCATCACTGTGCCAGGTGATGTCCAATACTCAGAATTCTCTGCCTCCAAGGCTGTTCCACTGTTGCCACAGAGCGGAAGTATTATGACATTAACCTAAAAGCCTGTGCTCCTCACCCCTCTGTGTTCACTCCTGCCCCAGTGTGGTATTTGAATTTTGTGCGCAAGTTTAGTCCTTCCTCTTCCTCCTGCGTCGGTTCAGTTCCACAAAGCTTTCCTTTAGTTTACTGTGTGCCTTGAGCTATACCAGGTTCTGGGGTTATGAACACGGACACAGAGTGGGCCTTCCTCTAAAGTGGCTCCAGCATAGCTGAGATGAGGACAGTAGATTTGCTTTCTTTTTCCAACTTGCTAGGCCGAAGTATGTGTAAGATGCTTTGGCAGCCCCTGGCCCAGGTTTGTGGGAAGTGGCACCTGAGAAATCTTACACTGCTCTGCCCGGTAACATTTCTGATAGACTAGACCTGATTGCTAACATGCTTTGTTTCTTCCTTTCTCTTCACCTCAATCCTTCATTCTGTACGTTACTTTTTGTATCTTCTTTTTTCTCAACTTGGCCTTCATCTCTTTATTTCTGCTGGTGTTGATCACCTTCAGGGTTTCCTTAGCTTGCACTGCTGTGCTATAATTCTTTTTTTTTTAAATTTTATTTAAAGCGAAAAAACAAAACAAAATAAAGGATAGCAACAATACATAATTCCAAGGAAAAAAGGTAAAGAACAACAACAAAAAATCCTAAGAAATTATTACTTGACAAATTACATACTGACTTCTTGGAAATAGTTGTTCAAATTACAAGTTAAAACATGTAAAGTAGACATTCAAACAGTGAGAATGTTAACAGTTTTGCTCCATGATCTGACAAAAACAGCAATATGGTCATCCATCTTACCCACTCGAATATACATGCAATTATATCAAAAGGGTAAAATTAAACACAACAAAACAGAACAAAGCGGATCACAAGAAAGCAATGTAAGAGACATAAATTTCAAAACTAGACAATCGGATATATTCACTGTCTATCATATTGACTCTTGTTTTCTTCCAAATAGTTGTCCATATTGTCACATACAGGGAATTCACATGAAACAACATAGTATGGAATTGATCTGAGCAGGACGAGGAGAGCGTTTCAGGTCTTCAAGACCAGACATTAGGGAAGCCAAGAATGGCTGTCAATTCTAATTGTACTTTTTGCTGTCAAGTTTTTTATCCATTTTGTATTCCTTTTCCAGAACAGGTTTTGAAAAGTTGTTTACCTTAGTAACAGCTCCTCTGAAGAAAGTGCAATATATATATATACTATATCCTCCCATTTCCACGTGTTTTAGCACTGTAATTCCTTGGTGACAAATTTATGTTTGCAAGTTATTTAGTGGGTGTGGTAAAATGAACTCCATCAGCTTCCACCGTCTTAACAAATTTTGCCGTTAATTTGCTTTCTTTTTCTTTCTCTCCCCCGCCCACCTCCACAGCATTCTTCTCTGCTTGGGATTGAACACAGCGCTTTTGTTGTCGTTGTTGTTGTTGTTCCTGAGCTGCATCAACAACCCATTTTTCGCTCTTCTTTTTAGGCAAGGTCTTGCTACATTGTTAAGTTAACCAGGGTGGCCTCAAACTTGAGATTTTCCCGCCTCAGCCTTCCAGAGTGCTAGGATTACAAGTGTGTGCCTGCATGCCTAACTTGCCTTTCATTTGTGAGTGCCCTGTTTTTGACAGGAATGCTATCAATGTGCTCCTGTAGTAACTGAGATTTGTTCAGAGTATTTTCCATGTAGGGGCGTGTATATAGTCTATTGGAAAGTGAACAGCTTCCTCTATCATTTTCAGAAATTGTTGTTGATTGTGGTTTTACATTTTTAGTCCTTCTAGTATTTCTTGAACCCTGCTAGCCACTGTGGTGTTGTTGAGAGAGACAAAAATGGATAATAGACGTTCCGGTCTTTGGGAAGCTGGGATCTTGCCTGGATGTCAAAAGGTGACGGGGCTCATCTCTGTCACATAGTAGGCTGCCGTATGTGCTGCAAGAAAGCCCTGTGGTGTTTTATGAGTCCTGCAAAAGGAAAATAATTTTCTTACTCAGAGGATTGGAACTCTTCATAGAAGGTAGATTTTGAAATTTTCAGCATGATATGTTTGCAACAAATAGAGATGCAGATAGGAAAGGAGGCAGGAAAAAAAATACATATTTTGCCAGTGACAAAGGGAGCCATGCAAAATATGAGACTAATGTTTGTGAGAGACAGCAGGGTTGATGGGTCAAGGGACATACAACAGGGCCAAGCAGAGGACTTTCAGTACTTGATGGCAGACGGAGAGTCACCATGGACTTTGGAGCAAGGTACCAACCTTGTCAAAGTTGTGCCATGTGGTTTGTCCTTGAAGCCCTGTGATAAATAGAAAAGAAACATTAGAGAAAGAAAGGTGTATTTAGAGGCGACCATGAGAGTTTAGGTAGTGAACCTGGTAAATATGATTTTGGTGGGAAAGGGAAAGGTGACAGACTCATCATAAGGTAAAAACAGGACAGATGGCAGATTCAGTGGATGTGGGGGAAAAAAATAACATAATGTGAGTTTAGGGGAAACTCTTTTACAGTTAAGTGCAAAGGGAAGAGACTGGAGCTTTAAACAAAGAACAAGAAATCTGTAAGTAAAAGAAATCTATATGAGATTTTCATAGACATTTTTGGCATTTAGTTTGCCCCTATTTTGTTTTCTTCCTTTTCTACTTAATGTTAATAAATTCAAAATTTCACCCAGGTTTACCATGTGTTAACATTTAGCCACATTAGCTGTATCTCTCTCTGTACATTTTTAAACTAGTTTTGTTTTTGTGGGATAATTGAAAGTGAGTTGGAATATCGTGTTGCTTTATTTCTGAATACTATTATTGAGATTTGCTACTTGATCATACCTTAAGTGCCTCTGATGCAAAAAGCAGCACAAGGGGTAATGATGCTAACAAGCTACAAAACATTTGAATGAAAACAAATGCATGAGTTGTCTTTTTTAGAAAAGATTACACCTAATAAATATAGAGAAAAATAGAAATAGAAACTTTTAGTATCCATCCACATGACTGATTCAGTTAAAGATCACCAATGAGTGGAATAGTGTTGAATAAAATTTTGTAGGGAAACCAGAAATTTACATAGACTCAAAGTGTTACACTACTTTATCAACTATTAATACCACTCTCCATAATGCGGTAAAATGACAATATGCACATCTTTTCATGATGCAAATAAAACTATACAATGGCACACTGAAAGTATTCTTTCCCAAAATATTTAACCTGAATCTTCAAATGAAAAAGCAGTCAGAAAAATCTGTTCTGGAATATTCTATTAAAAATGACATAGAATATTCCAAAATGTCAAAGTTCTGGTATATGAAATATAGTTGGAGATCATACTGGATTAAATGAGAATAAAGAAACATGAAATCTAAATACAATGTGTACCTGTGGTTGGATCATGATACATTCTGTAGCAGAAAAGATTGTCTTGTAGGGAAATTATCAATTTTGACTTTAAGAGTTTTACATACTAGAACATATTAAGGATTTGTTGTTCATTTTCTAAACAATTTTAGCACCAAACTTGCACAAAATAAAATGCAGAATAAATATTATAAATTACTGATAAAATAATTTCAAGATGAAATTTTTGAAAGAGAATCCATGTAGGTTACAATCCATGATGAAGGCATATCCCTGGTGAGCATTTCTGAATCCAGTAAAATATCAGCATGTGTTCAAAGAGAATAATTCTTATCTTTGGTCATTATGATATTACAAAAATATGATTCTAAAAACAAATTAAACAGCAAAAACATTGAACTACATCACAATGAACTGAATGACATTATTATATTCACTAATATAATTACTGAAGTTAGAAATAATATATTGACATGTTTTAGGGAGGGAGCACATTAAAAGGATAAGTCATGACCAATTGGAATCCTTTTGCAAAATGTAAGGTAGTTTAATGATACTAAAATATATTATAGTAGTTAACCACTGTAACAACTCAAATTAAAAAATAAATTGCATAAGTATTTTAAAAAGCTTGATATAATTTGTCATTTGTTTGCCTTTTGGTTGGTGGTGCTGAGAATTGAATTCAGAGCAGTTAGAAAATTAGGCAAGCATTCTGCCACTGAGGTGTATCCTTCATCCCTGCAAGTATCACCTGTCTTTAAGTGAAAGATTGAACTACACATAAACTCAATGGCCACTAATGTAATAAAAATTTTGTAACATACAAAGTCTGTATCATACTTGGCATTAAAGAGATAAACACATTCTTATTGGAGTGAGGAAAAAAACTCACTATTGTATGAATCAATATTTTCTGGAAATAATGCCATTGAAAAAAGTGTTATAAAGAGTCGAAATTGTTACTTACAGATCATACATTTTTCTACATGAATATTCTAAGAGAATAAAAATTTATTATTGAAAACAACCTAAAATTTTTTCAGGCAGCTAAGTGCTCAATTAATAAATAAAATTCAGTAGTCTAAGTAATTTCTAGGTAAGGAGGAGAATGAAGAAAAATATCCTCCTTAAAGTTGCAACTATCAGTGCAAAGTAGCTAATAAGGAAACTGAGAAGAAATGTGCAGAGTCTGCATGAAAAAATGTAAAATTTTCCTTAGGGGCATAAAGAAGACATGAATAATAAAGAGAGAGATATCTTGTTTTTATACAAGCAGATGTAATATCATAGAGACATACAAATTTTTTTGGTGTGAAATTTGACAAAGCTATTTCATATCTCATATGGAATGACATATAATCAAGAATAGAGATGAAATTTTTGGAAAATCACATAATGAGTGAACTCAAACTTAATGATGTGTTAACCATCAGAACATTGTAGTAATTGAGACAATTTGGAACCGGAAACTAACTTTTAAAGACAATGAAGTAGATCTAGGATTTCAGGAATAGATTTACTATATATGTTCAGAAAAGATCTCAAGTCTAGAAAGAAGGTGGTTTTTAAATCACTGAGAAAAATAACATAATTCAAAATATGATGTTGACACATATAGTTAGGCACTTAGAACAAAATTAACCTATTCCTTATATAAAAATATTCCTGTGGAGAAAATATTTAACCCATTAAAAGGAAGCTCATTGTAGAAGAAAATAACTTAGTTAAAATTTTAAATAGCTTGAAGTAAGAAAAGTCTCCCTAAATCTAGAACTCATAAATTAAAAGAACTGATAAATTTTATTTTAAAATTTTTTTATTTTTGTGAGACAGGGTCTTGCTATATAGCTTTGGCGGACCTTGAATTCACTGTACAGCCTTGAACTCTTGCCAATCCTCCTGCCTCAGCTTCCCAAGTTCTGGGACTACAGGCATGCACCACCACACCTGGCCTAAGGATTGATAAATTTCATCAACTTAGAAATGAAGACATACATGATAAGTAAGTACAAGCAAAAAAAAAAAAAAGGTAAACTAGAAAAATGTTTCTTACTTGTGTAACAAATAACAGTCTACTTTACAATATACAATGAGCTTTTTTAAAGTTATAAAGAAAGTTGGTGATCCAAAAAGGCAAAAGGCATGGATCATCCGTCATTTAAAAATAACAATAAAATGGCTAGTAGATAAAAACCATGGCCAACCTCAGGAGCAACCACAAAAATCACTGAGCAACCTCAGGCGCAACCACAAAGCAAGCAAAACATGTTTTACCTGCCAGATTGGCATTTGATAACAGAAATATTAGATAATGCTTATCGTTGGAGAGAAAGTAGGAAAACAAGAAATCATCTCTTTGGAAGTGTAAGTTGATAGAGCATTTTGGAATATCAACTTGGTGATAGGTAACAAAAGTTTGAATGGACACACACTTTGATACAGCATTTTCTATGTTTTGAATTTAACCCAAGATACTCTGATCAAAGTATATATAGATGAAAAATTACATGCAAGGATGTTCTTTGGGTTACTGTTGTAAGAGTGAAAGTTTGGTAACATTCCAGATGTCCGGCTGAACAGAACTGGCTAAGTAAACTGGGGTAATTTGTATAGTGGAATAAAAAAAATGATACATCTCTATATGCTGATAAAGAAGTCTAAACTGTAGTATGTGTGAAAACCAAAATAATGTGCACAACATTAAACACTTTTGTATAAAATTAAAAATATTCTGTGTGTGCATTTTTTATACATGCATGGAAAATGTTTAGAATGATTCACGTGACTATAGGACAAGGACTTACATATTTAATTTAAATCCCTCTGATCTGCTTCTATAGTTTATCATTAGTAGGCCTTTATTTTGTAATAAGAAATGACAATGTTTTAAGTGTCATAATTGTCACAGTATTGTGTTATAGGTATATGGTACTGGCCAACAAATAGATCAGATAGCATTAAGTGTTCATCTGATGACAGAGAAATTAGAGACAAAGAATATTAGAGACATATCTGTAAAAGTCGTCAGTTTAAAGGTGTTAATGAAATTGCGTTAATGGAGGAAATCATCTGTAGAAAGAATGAAGCAAAAGGTATAGAAGTATTGAAGGGTAAACTTTCGTGATTACATTTGCTTAGTAAAAACGAAGAGGAAGCAGCAAAGAAGTAGTAAAACCAGTTTTATCCAGTGGGACTTAAATCAAAGGCAGAGCTTGAAGATTAAAAATTTCCAGAATAGTCCTAAAGACAGGAGAAAAATTGGGAGAGCACAAACATATTCTCGATTTTCTTCACCACCTTCTGGTTCTTACTTTTCTATTTTTTTGCTACCATGTTCTTGCATAACTATCTGTTCAATGTACTTGTCTTGTAAAACTTTGGTCTCTACCTCATTTCTTTTCTGTACTTTCTTCAAGAGTGATGTTATGCAATAGCAATAATGATAGATTTAGTCATTTAGAGATTTCTTTCCTCCAAACCTAGACCTCTACATCTAAATTTTTACTTGATATTTCTCTTGGAAGTTTCAAATGCAATTTAAAGTCAATGCACTGAAAACTCATGCTTTCATCTTTACCAGAGTACACTTCCCAGACAGTAAGACCAGTTATCTGCTAATTGTGTGAGACAGAAACTTGAGACTACTGTCTAAATCTGTCTCTTCTTATTTTTCCATCACAAAGATCTATGGATTTTACATTCAAAATGTCTCTTAACTTCATTCTCTTTCCTCCATTTTGAGCCTCTGTCCCAGCCAAGTAAATATTATCCTTCGCTACTATCGCTTTTGCAGGGCTGTGCCCATTCTGGCCAGCCTACAGTCTGTTGATCATGTCAGTGGTCAGAAATTATTCAAAGAGAAAGAGAGAGCACATCAATCTGTTTAAAATAATTTTCAATTACCTTGAAGATAAAGGTGAATGATTGTCCTTAGTCTGGGCTATAAGATCCTGAATTATCTCAAAGAGACCCAACTTTCCAGGCTCCTCTTGTACTACAGTCCGTGTAGAAGATAGTCTCCCAGCCCTGAACACCTCCTCCTTCGCAGTTACTGTAGTTGCAAGTTTCTGTTTATTTGTGTGATTGTTCACTCTCTGCCCTTATCACTAAACTGTTAGGTCCGTGAGAACAGGAATGATGTTGTTTTGGTCAAAACTATATTCTAGAGACGAAGCATATGACATGGTCCAACAAATATTTTTGAATAAATGGATATATGAACTAAAGCAAAATTGAGCTTCAAATATAAAGGATGTGTGTTTTAAACTTTGTTGAGAGATTTGAGAGAGTGAAAAAATACTAGGAGGCAGCCATCAAATTTGAAAATAGATGGTTTCTGATGAATTTCAGATGCACCATGACTCATGAAGGTTAGTATTGGCAAGAATACTCAAAATGTCTGATTATATAGTGTATTCTGGAAGTGAAGGAAATGAAAGCTAGATCTATTAAGTGATAAATGCAGTATATATTTGCATAAGAATCAATGAAACAAAAAGAATGAGGCTTCTAGAGGGACAGTAGATTGTGACCTTAAAAATCTTCTTATTGGATTTTACTTGGTTAAAGTGGAATGATTTCATAAGATGTAGGATGTGGCCATGGGAACAGGTGTTAATGATGGCATGATTTGTGCTGTGACCCCTATGTATGTTCCTGGGAAGTTAAAAGGTCCTTGAGAAACATGTCTCTTTCTGTCTTCTCCTTTAGCAAGAGGTTCCAGTATGTATGAGATAAAAATGTTAAATTAAATTGAATTAAAATCTCAGTTTTAAGATTCTTCCACCTTGGGGCTGGGGATTTAGCTCAATGGCATAAGTGATAACCTGGAAAGTGCAAAGTCATGAGTTTGATCCCTGGCACCACAAAAAAAAAAAAAAGATTCTGCCACCTTAGTTCTAACAGTATCTCCCTTGACTCTGTCTTATGGTTATTTCCATATAAATTCTACAGCATTATTTCTTGAATGAAGCATGTGAATTGTTTGTACTTGTTGAAGCATCCATTTCTTCATCACTTTATGTCACTCAAGCAGTGAGGTTTTGTGTGTGTGTGTGTGTGTGTGTGTGTGTGTAATTTTTTCCTACTGTTGGTGACTTCAAGAATTTAAGTAGCAGTCAGTGAGCATCTAATTAATTTTGGCAATTATGACAAAAGTTACATTAAGAAACCAGGGGACAGGTTTTTAAAACATGCTTCTGGTGGTTGGGAGGGTTTTTCAACTCAAGCAACTGCAAACATCATCGAAATCCCATGATACCATCAAGCAGGCACTATGAAATGCTGATGACTAACTCTGGTAACGCACATTCAAGCAGTCAAACTTGTATATTGTGAGTCATAGAATTGTAGACTTACAGCCAGTGTGAAGAACACCCAGGAAAATCTACATACATCAGGGATATTAATAGAGAATACATATAGTATATTCACATCTAATTCTGTTAGGAATCTTGGATGAAGTTAACTTGAGGAGTAATAAGTTGAACTAACTCAAACTAATATCAAGGATTAATTGCAAGATCTTGACAAATCTTTTACCATCAAAATATTTACTTCTATATAGAAGTATTAAATTTGATGGTAATAAATGTCCCACTTAGTAAATTATATAGAAAATTATTTTAGAAACTGTGGATTCTGAGGTTAGTAAATCGACATTTCTAGAGACAGAGACCAAGAAACTGTATTTATAGTAAGGAACTGGGAAGTAATTAGGAAGTACCTTCAATCTGAAAACCTTTGGCATAGAAACATGGGTAGGAAAAATTGATCCCTAAAGTTGTCCTGGTATATATAACTGTTATACCAATGAAGTACAAACACAGTGAATCTGAAAGTATTCTCTTGTTTAAGCTGCTTTTGACAGTTTACTACAGTCTCGAGATTCCAAATGTTTCTGTTAATGAGAGGAAATTGTTTGGCTTAGACAGGTATAAGATTAGCCTTGACATCAGACCAAAATCAAGTCCTGGGTCTTCCACTGTGAGACCTTGGGCAGATCAACTAATGTACATAGATCTTAGGTTTTCTTATCTGTAAAATGGAGAAGATAGCATGTTTAATAGATAAGCAAATGTTGATGGGAATGAAATGAGGGGAATGAAATATCATGACAAGTCTACACAACCTCTGGTTGGTTGGTCAAGATGACAGGAAGCATACAAAGGCATGTGATAAGAGGTGAAACCAAAGATACGGTTATGAATGGTCTTATAGCCAGTGGGAGGCGTTTGAACCCGATGATATTAGTTTTTCAAATCCTAGAGTATCCTGTCCTGCTGTTTATTGTAATAGGGATAGCCAAATGGTTCTTCTGCTCTTGCCTTCAGCAATCTTAGCCCTATTCAACCCAAACTTCACTAAGAATCCTGAAGAAGAAGGGGGCATTGTCTTGAGAGCACAGACAGTGATTATCACCAAGTGGGCATGAAAGATTGCCAGTGCCAGTAGGGGGTCAGAGAGTTGTCTCCACCGACCCTGAATCAGAATGCTTCGCCTTCTTTACTAAGCATACCGTGTGCCGCCATGTGAGTCTATGAGCAGACAAGTGATGTTTGTGGTCTACTACAACCTGTTGGGGAAACTCCATGGAGTTAAACAATGGATTAAAATGTTCTATGTCAATATCTGTAATAGAAGTTTGTATAAAATTCTATAGGTGGAAACAAAGAGAAAAAAACAGTGATCTGCATTAAAGGTGAGATGAGTCTCCATAGTCTTAGCTGGATCTGCGCGGGAGGTGGGGGGCCTCTGCCGATGGGGGAGCACATGAGGAAGGAAACACAGGTGGAGCTGGAGTTACAGGGAGCCAAAACCCAGAGAGCTGGGAGAGGCAGGACCAGGCAAGCAGCTGCTCCTGGGGTTGGCCTTGCTGAAACAGGCCCTGCCTTCTTTGTTCCTGTGGGAGCCCTGGTGAGCAAGCTCCTCCAGCCCCTGAGTGGGTTGCCAAGGGCCTCCCAGGCCTGGCGTTCCTCGTGGGCTGTCCTCCTCCCTGGACACACCCTGGCAGGTGGCTGTGCCATCATTCCTCGCTTGCTAATGCCAGCCCACATCAGAGTTATTTTCCTGAACACTGAGCGCTGCTTTCCTGGTGCGTGTACAAGAGTTGGTCTGTGTGGCTCGTGTGCGAGGCACCATAGGATGATAAACTTCACCTCCTCAGCACAAGTTGAGAAAGAGCCCGGGTGGGAAAGTTTCATATCCGTTTTATTTATACAACCACAACCCAAACCACACACTTAAATGCGAGGTATTCCTTTCCAAGTGTTTCCTTAGCGATTTATTACTGTTGCTTGTCTGTTATGTTTCTCCTTTCCAGAGGATGCTCATGCCTGGGGTGGGGCAGGGGGAAGACCTTGTGTTTGTATTTGTATATATGCGTGTGTTGGTGTGTTGTATGTTTGCTGTCAACTCTGCACAGTATATTAAAGATTCCCTTTTTCTGTTTTTTTTTTTTTGTTTGTTTGTTTATTGTCAAGACTTTGGAACTTGAAAAAAATTCCATGGTACTAGATGACCTATTGTGAAATCTTAACATCTTTCTTCCTAATTATGGGAAGAGAGGTTTTTTGGTCATTGGAGGAGGCTTTACCTATAAAGCTCTGCTTGGGTCAAGGTTTCCATCTACCAAGATCCTTGGGGAGAAGCAGTTTGAATTTCAGGGGTTTCTTCTCCTTTGTAAAGAAACTGTTTTTCCTGTGAGGTAAATGGCAAAAGAAAGACCACACCCTAAGGCATGAGTGAGATTCGACCCGCTCCTTAGACCCCAGCAAACAGTCACTTGAGTTAAGAATACTCACTGATTGTCAAAACACAAAAAAGATCTTAACAGCAGGATTTAATCATTTATTCATGCATCCAATAGCCACACAGTGAATTCTTATTTAGTATAAGATGCTATGCTAGGTGTTGAGGACCCAAGATACCCTTAAGGAAATCACAGTCCAGAGAACTGATGTTTTATGGAGAAAAATGAAAGCATTAGTTTTTATATTTGCATTATTTATTATCTATATATCAGACGAACTCAAATTTTCACCAAGAAACTCAGTGGGCTCAAATTACTCCATAGAGCCTCTGATATATTATTTATCATTAATGATAAATGATAATGATAAATGATTATTTATCATTATTGACTAAGTAATTGATAGATCCAAATTCATACACCCTTCATTCATTATTTAGAATGAAAAACAACACTTCCAAATAGCAACACTTCCAAATAGTCAAACTTACAAATATTCACAAAAGTGTGCTATTCGTAAAATATAATAAACCAGACTATAAATTAAAGTGATTAATTACAACCTTGGCCATTAAATATTTTCTTGACAAACATCAGTAGGAGTATATAAAAACATAAATATAAGCTATATAATATTTAAAAGGGGAATTTGCTACTCTAAAAATAGAAATCACTTGAGAACATTTAAACTATGAACATGAAAGGGTATAAGATAGCTTTTATAACCAATAGCAATTCATCAATATGGTTTTATTATTTCAAAAATATTTATTGACCACTTACAAGTAGTTGCTGTACCTAGTAAATATTGTATAAAAACTTGATAATGGCCTTGAATCAAGGCCAGCAGTTTTCTGAAGCTGTTGATTTCAAGCAGGAGCCTAAAGTGTTGTCTTTCTATGGTCTGTGGGCCATTTCAGAACTTTAGCAAGGTAATGGTCAATTCATTGGGAAGAAATAGCTCTTCTGGTGAGCCTGCCAATGCGGGCCTAGGGGAGAGGAAGCCACAGCTCCCAGGCCTGGAGTGGGGGAGCCCCCTACTCCAATCCCAGAGGACAGGAAGCCACACCTGGGGTCCTGCCACCATTAGGGCAACATCAATGAGGAGCTGCCACCTCCCCAGGAACCTCAGCCGGAGGATTCCAGTTGCCTCACCCAATCCCCTGCACCGAGGGATAGGCAGCCAATGTGGGAAACACCCAAGACTCAGCAACCGGCTGATTTGGAGGAACACAGGAAAGTGTCAAGACGGAGGAAAAAGGTGCAATCTCAGAAAGACCTCCAGCCCATCCAGAACAAGTCCAGAAAACGTAGACATAAAAGAAATTAAAAGCCACACACCTGAAATTTCTGAAATGATAGCAACTGAAGTAAAAAAATTTTTAACTTAAACATTAAACCCTTAGAGACACTACTAGAAGCTGAATGGACTTCCTTTTACTGTCTAGTTACATATTTGTCCTTTTCCTGCCTAAATATATATAGTGATACCTCCTATAGTGATACCATAAGCATATTTATCTCACTCTGGGCTTATGATGCATGTACATGTTGAATTGGAATAAAACTTGTGCAATTCAGGAAGACTTTGCCTACTGTTCTATGTTCACTGTAGTCTTATTATCCTACTAGCTACTGTATTCGCTTTATATCAGTATTACTATTATTTTGCTAAATTAATAGGTCTAGTTAATGGACTCAGTAAGAACTTGTTAAACTTGTTTTATTTTTCTGAGTAGGTGTTCCCTATAAACGTAACTTCACATTGTGCTTGTTATTTTTTGTACCAACTTATGTTACTCACATAGAACTTAATTTTGAAGACAAAGCATTTTAAATACCTTAAGACATAGAAACCATGAGAAGATAAACTAATTTTTTAAAAGTACTGCAGTATTTATGATATTGCAGATGCGTTTTCTTGGAAAGATTGAAGAAAGTTGTGGTTGACTTTTATAAAGTTTTAGTACCATTCACTTTTAAATATTACAGCTTAGATGGAGTTGCCAAAACTCTTGAGTGTCAGAGTTCTTTTCTAGAAGATGAGGCAGCTTCTAATTCTAACACTTTATGATGCTAGGAAACAAATATATCTGTCATTAGAACAATTTCTTCTAAATTTAAGAGAAAGGGAACTTTGAGATTGTACTAAGAAAAATAGCAATTTGTTCTTAGTGTAATATAGAATTCTCTGATGATTTTTGGTATGATAAAGCTTTGTATCCTATAGGATATCAAATGTTACTTTTATGTACTTCAGTGATTACACACACATACACACATACTCCATGAAACTTTAGAGGAAGCAAATTTCAGTTTTGAGTAGAACTATTGTTTTTATTTATAGTTGCTTCTTTACAAAAGACAGTAAGCTGACAAAGATACTCCCCGGGCATTCCTGAGATGAACCAAAAGGTGTTGCATTATTTTCATAGGTATAAAAAAAAGGAAACTTCAGCCAGTAATTAAAATATCATACCAATAATCAAAATGTAGGATCCAAGGTTGTTGACTTTGCACTTAGGAACAAAAATAGGTCTTTCTTCAGTTTGTTAATACTCCTGATTTTAAGATTGCTTAAATAGTGACACATAATTATCATTTTTGTGGGGCTTTTAATATTGCTACTCAATTTGTAGATACACTAGGATATTAGTTTAAACCTAGTATTCTATTTATAATATTGATCTATGTTAAGATCTATATTTTAGTTTACTAAAAGTAAATAGAATATATTATTAAAAGAAATTTCTTGCATTAAAATAGTTTATATCACTACAAAATTAAAAAATTCTGAGCGTTTCCTGTGAATTTCATCCTTAAAGTAAAAAAAATGAGATTATTATAAAGTAAGTGGATGGAACCAAAATTACTTTGATCATAAAAACTTATGAAAACCCTTAAATTACCCATAAATAGCACTGTACCTCATTTTGTGACTATAACCCTAAGGTGATATTTACATGTTATAAATGTCTTATATGGAGGGAAGTCATGGAATGTGTCAGCCTGGGTCCAAACTCTGGTCCAATCATTTCTTCCTTATATAAACCTAGAAAAGTTATTTAAGCTTTATGCACCTCAGTCTCTTATTGGTAAATAGGACTGTTCAGTACTTACCTCCCACTTAGGAGATTTACGAGACATAGTATATATGTTAGAAATAAAGTTGTGTTGAATAAATGTTAGCTATTATTTCTCATAGAAATATACATAATATATGCAATTTTAATTTTTATCATTTTCAAGTGTATGACTGAATTAATGTAAATTAATTTTGTATGAGATACTTGATATAGTTCTTTCCTGTGGTGTATTGAATAATTTATATTTTCTCCAGTGTATGTGGATTAAAGGGTGAATGATACTTCTTGTGAAGGGTATGGTAAGAACAAAACAAAATAATACCCCAAAACAAACCTGACAGGAAGTGTCTGTCAAAGAATCCATTTCTCCCTAGCACCTCCCAGGAGTTTTTGAGGCTGCCTCAGTTTTTTCCTCTTCTAGTGAACAATAAGCAGCCAGACTAGCTCCAGGGGTGGGCAGTGAAGATACAGGCCTAACCATCTCAGGGTGGAGACGAGGCTAGGGGCAGAGGTGGTGGGTGGAGAGGCGCAGCAGGGTGGCACTGGAGAACTCACAGAACAAGCTGCAACCTGTGCTCAGATGCTGGGCTGAGCTGTACCAAGCTGTGGAGGCTTTGCTGAGCTTGGGCTTGTTTGGTTCTTGAAAGGACGGGGTGTAGGTTGAGGGAAGGGGGAAGAGCATGTTTAAGAATGGGAGGCAGTTCTTAACGATATCGCTGCTGAAAACTTGGTAGGGAAAAGATGGAGGAATAGATCGGGCATAGGGAACTGGCCAAAAAGATTGAGGAAAAGGCTAAAATTAAAGGTTGACACCAATTCGATAAAAATTGTAGAGTCCTTATGACTCAGGCTGGTATTTTAGGCAGTGCTCTTCAAGTCAACGAGAAGCTGAACTCTACAATGGCCAAAATGTATTGCTGTTCACAGTTCATACCAGATCCAGTGCACGAGAATTAAAAATTGTTGCTGCAAGAGTAAAGTCCTCAGCTGAGTTTCTGTAGATGATGACGGTGGTGCTTTCAGCTAACTGTAGTGCTCTGA
This sequence comes from Dolichotis patagonum, assembly GCA_004027295.1. Lineage (NCBI taxonomy): Eukaryota > Metazoa > Chordata > Mammalia > Rodentia > Caviidae > Dolichotis > Dolichotis patagonum. The sequence goes on along the minus strand of PVJX010003460.1, from coordinate 2,098 downwards.
ATGAACTGAAGTAGAGCGAAGGTTAATGGTGGGCTTCTCAGTGTGATCTATTTAGGGACTTTCTTAAGGAGACACTGAATCACCCCAAAATACTGGCCAAATGCAATAGTCATCTACTTATTAAAACAAACAGAGGAGGGGCAATGAAGGATGTCTGTGGAGAAAGTAATGAATAAGTTTTGATCCTTTTAATTATAGCTGATCTTTCAGCAGAAAAGAGCCCCATCATTCATTCACAAGTCAGGCTCTCAAATCACTCCTCCCTCTGGGATAGTTTCTTAGTGGGGGCAGGTAGTCTTCTCGCAATGACTCAGAAACAGGAGCCAACCATGCTGTTACACCAAAGCTTCATGTGCGAGGATGCTCATCTATTTACTCTGTTAGATCAGGTATTTAGAGGTGTAGATTAATTGAATGACATTCAAATGTGTTTCCTAGGTCAGTAAAGTAAGAAGCTACATGGACAGGATTACGGAGACAACAGCTCTGCAAATAGCCATAGGGTCCTCGGGGAACTGAGACTAAGGCCGACGGCCTAGCCTTGAAACATCCTTTTGGTATTTCCTTCTTTGGATTGAGAGTGACAAATGGAGGTCTTAGTCATTAGGATGGTATCCAAGATGCGTATCAGATGATTTTTCCTCTTTGCAATTTTTCCTGACTTGCTGGGAAGAACAAGTGTTCCTATGCTCATTTTTATTATAATACCTAACACATTCTGCTATGGGATTATGCTAAGGTGTCTGCTTTGTTATATACATATATATGTGATGCTGGAGAGTGAACCCAGGGCCTCCCGTGAACTACACTGCCTCTGCCTACACTGTGCTGCATTCACATTTCCTAGTACTGGGGCTCCTGCAGGGTTCCAACCACTAGCTAGCGCTCCTGAATATTCAGTGTGTGACTGATTGAAAGAGAAAAGAGAATAACTCAAAGATCAGTATGCCCTACATTGTTGCCTAAATTTTGTTGTTGCTGTTGTTCTGACTTGTTTTTATAACATTTAATTTTAGGATTGAGTTGATTTGATAAGGATACATGGTTAGGCATTTGATTTTAAATAGAGATAAATGTTTAAAAAAAGCAAAAGTTTTTTCTCTGCCTTGTAATTGCAAGCCTTTGAGGAGTATCTTATTGAAAGATGATGTTTGGCTAAATGCCTAACAGAAGACTATTTTTTTTCTCAAAAGAATATATGCATCACTTTGAAGAGAGGGTGTGCCTATTTTCAATTAGCATTTTACTTTGATTTTTATCAAACATATCTAAACAGGATTATGATTGAATGATGTAGAGAATCAGATTTATGGATGTTTCTTTCCAGAATCTTTTAGAAGAACTGCTAGTTCTATATGCATTGTACATGTGGTTTGGGAAGACCGCTCCTGTCCTGGGACGATGTTGAGACTACAAGGAGAGTGAGTGCCTGTCTGAAAATGGTTCTAACAGCAGGAACACAAAAATGAGTCAGAAATGTTTGTATGTGGGAGGAAGGGAAAAGAAGGGGAGTGAACGAAGGAAAAGCGAAACAATATGAAGAAAGAGATAAGAAGCGATTGGCCAAGTACTGATGGTGAAACTGGATTTCCTGGCTCCAAGTTAAATCAGTCTTGAATTTTTTTTACTATTATGAACTAAGAAATTTGATATAAACTAATTTGAGTTGTTTATGAGCTAATTTGGGTTGTATCCTGACCAAAATTTCCTATCTAGTAGGCTTAAGAATTCAAGATAGAGTTTAAAGTCAAGAAAGAATCTTGTAGCCTGTAGACTGACAGCTAATACATAAGGAAATGGAAAGTTTCTTTCAGGTTATAAAGTAGTCAGGAAAGTAAAATGAGCAGCATTTGCTTTCACCATTTTTTTATTATTATTATTATTTTTTATTTGAAAGACAAAAACAAAAGGGGGCAGTACAGAGCAGATCAGAACAGGACAACATAGGCAACACAGTACTTTACATTAAGTCAACTGGACATCAACAGTATCTAACACCATATCTCTTACTCTGCTATAGTTGAGCATAGTTTCAAATACAATAATATCAAACATAACACAATAGTATAAAGCCATGCATAGAGTGAAAGAATTACAG
>PVJX010003459.1:61377-108563 GCA_004027295.1 Dolichotis patagonum | reverse complement strand
TGTTTTGAAGAAAACATTATGACAGCTATTGCTGATTTAATATTATCCTTCTTAGAAGTCCTACCATGCTTTTTTTTTTGTTCTATTACCATTGGTTCTGTCTACCACATTGTGTCTCATTGGAATTTGAATATGTGTGATAGTTCAAACAAATTTTTTTTATCAAAAATGAGATATTATAATACCCATTGATCATTTTTTGTTACTCGGTTCAGAAAGCCCTAGAATTCTTTCACTATATGCGTGACTTTATACTATTGTGTTATGCTTGATATTATTGTAATTGAAACTATGCTCAACTATAGCAGAGTAAGAGATATGGTGTTAGATACTGTTGATGTCCAGTTGACTTAATGTAAAGTAGTGTTGCCTATGTTGTCCTCTTCTGATCTGCTCTGTACTGCCCCCTTTTGTTTTATTCTCTTTTAAATAAAAAAAAATTTTAAAAAAAAGTGGCAAATTAGAAATAACATTTTGTCAATTTGTAGTCTGTGCTTGATGAAAATGTTATTATTAATTGCACTACTTTAGTCAAGGTGACACAGTTGTGATCAATTGATATTCTTCATATGCCAATACCTAGATTGCTTCAACATCCTAACCAATACTGTAGTCCAATACCAAAGAACTGGGTGGTAGGCCAAATAGGCAACAACTCTTCATCCCTAATAATTGAAGAGGCAGGATATTGGGACAGATGCAAAATCCAGTTATACCTAGAAGACATCTCTGAAAAGTAGACATTTCCTACAGAGGCCTTGATACTAGTAATAATTCTTCCTACAATAAGCAACTTTCAAGCCTCAATTCAGAAAATAAATTTTAAAAATGCAGCAAATAAATAAGCAAACAAAAAATAGAAAATGAGAAAACACAGAAGAAATCCAACCCACAGTCTCCAACTCACCCAAGGCAAATCTAAGAGGTGCTGAGGTGGAAGAAATAACCTTATAGCTGAATTTTATGAAATGGTGGCATGAAATGCAAGTAATAAAACAGATCAGTAAGTATCTTCATAAAAAGAAAACAGATAATTAAAGAAATGATGACCATAATGAAAGAAATAGTGAATCTTGAGTAGACACAGACAAAAAAATAGAGGAGCTTAGGAAAGTCATAGAAACCACCAATGCTCAACATAGAAAAAAATTGGATTCCACAAAACATACTTAAACAGAAATGCAGGAGATTACACCCACTGAAATTATATACAGCATAGTCAACCAATGTGAAGACAGAATATCAGATGTGAAATACAGGCTTGTGACTGGTGATCATCAAATAAAAGATCTCTTAAAGATAGCAAAGGGCCATGAAAAATCAACCCAACAGCTGCTACATAATGCAAATAAGACTAACATAAGATTAACTGGAATCAGTGAAGAACCAGATAACACAAAGGGCATAAAAAAATCTACTCACAAAAGTAATAGCAGAAAACTTTCCAAGCATGGAAAAAGATTTTGACACACAGATAAATGAGGCTTACAGAACTTCAAGTAGCATGATCAGGAAAAAGCATACCAAGTCATATAAAAATCAAGATTCAAGAAATTCAACACAAGAACAGAATATTAAAAACTGTTAGAGAAAAGAAAAATATCCCCTATAAAAGAAAACCCATTAGAATCACAGCAGACTTCTCAACACAAACCCTTAAGTAAAGGAGACCATGGAGTGAAGTATTTCAAGCCCTAAAGTAAAACAACCTCCAACCCAGACTGATGTACCCTACAAAATTATCTTTCAAAATTAATGAAAATATAAGACACTTCCATGACAAAAAAACACATGAAGAAATCCATAACCATTAAAGTAGCACTCTAAAAAGATCTGAAGAATATTCTAGAAAAAGACAATGAATAAAACAATTCCTTCTGTTTTTTGAGCAACCAAGAAAAAGAAGAAAAAGGAAAGGAACTAACAACAGGAAAACAGTATGACAAAGATAAATCAATACATATCAGTTATAACAATCAATGTGAATGGTCTCAACTCACCAATCAAAAGGAACAGATAGGCAGAATGGATCAAGAACCAACCAACAATATGCTGTATACAAGAAACACATTTAACTCAAAAGAAAATTCATATACTAAAAGTCAAAGATTATAAAACAGTACTCTATGTGACAGGAGCCCAGAAAAAAAGCAAGGGTAGCTATTCTATTTGTAGACAAAGTGGATTTCAAGCCAAGACTGATCAGAAGAGACAAAGCTAGTCATTACATACTTGTTAAAGAAACAATTCAAGAGGAAGAGATAATCATAAATATACACATAGGTCTATAAATATATATATATATATATATATATATATATATATATATATATATCAGGTGTCAAAGCATTCAACTATATAAAACAAACACTAATAGATGTGAAACCTCAGATATGCACTAATACAACTCTGATGGGAGACTCCAATGTCCCACTTTCACAAACACATCAACTAGATTAAAAAAAATTCAAAACAGAAATATGAAAGCTGAATCAAACCTTTGAGGACTTAGCAGATATCTAGAGTGTTCTCCTCAACAACAACAGAATACACATTCTTCCAAGCCATATGTGGGACTTTCTCCAAAGCAGACCACATACTAGCTCATAGAACATGCTTAAATAAGTCCAAAGAAATTGAAATTATCCCATGCATATTATTAGATCATAGTGCAATGAAACTGGAAATCAATGACAAAAGAAACCACAAAACTACATAAATAAATATAAATTAAATAACACCCTCCTGAACAACTGATGGATCACAGATAAAATTAAAACAAATTAGACAGTTTCTACAATTGAAAGATAATGCTAATGCGACATATCAGGACTTACAGAATGCAATGAAAGCGATCCTATGAAGGAAATTTACAGCAGTGAACTCCAGATCAGAAAAACAGAGCAAGTTCAAATAAATAACCTAATATTGAACCTCAATCTTCCATAAAAAGAAAAGCAAGATAAGCTCAAAGCATATACAAAGGAGGAAACTATAAAGATCAAAGAAGAAATTAATGCAATTGAGACTAAGAAAACAATACAAAGAATCAATGAATCAAAGAGTTGGTTCTTTGAAAAATTAAATAAAATATATAAACACTTATCCAACCTCATCAAAATAAAAGAAAGAAAAGGCTCAGATCCATACAATTAGGAATGAAAACAGTGATATCACATTGGATCCTGTGGAAAACTAGATTAATATCTACTTTGAGAAGACATACCCTGATAAGATGGAAAACTCAGAAGAAATAGATACATATGAATTACCTAACCTGAATCAAGAAGTCATAAACGTCATAAATAACCCAATGTCAGTCAATGAAATTGAAGAAGTAATTAAAAATCAAAAACTACTCACAAAGAAAAGTCTAGGTCCTGATGAATTCACTACTGAATTCTACAAGAACTTTAGAGAAGATCTAATGCCACTGTTCTTCAAACTGTTTAATGAAATTAAAAAGGAAGCAATATTCCCAAACCCATTCCTGGAAGCAAGCATTACCTTTATACCAAACCCAGAAAGGAACCAACCAAAAAAAGAGAACTATAGTCCAATTCCCTTAATGAACATAGGTGTGAAAAATCTTCAGTAAGATACAAGCAAATGGAACACAGCAAATCATCAAGACTATCATATGCCATGACCAAGTAGGATTTATTCCAAGGATACAAGGATGATCCAACATATGCAAGTCAATAAATGCAATAATACACCATATTAACAGAGCCAAGGACAAAAACCATATTATCTCAGTAGATGCAGAAAAAGCTTTTGACAAACTCCAACACTCATTCATTATAAAAAAACCTACAGAAAATTGGAATAAAAGGTCTTTATCTCAATATGACAAAACCATCTATGATAAACCAACAGTAAACATCATACTAAATGGTCAAAAACTAAAAGCTTTCACTCTAAAATCAGGAACAAGGCAAAGATGCCTACTATCACTACTCATGTTCGATAAAGTTCTGGAAACTTTAGCCAGAGCAATTAAACAAGAGGAAGAAAAAAAATGAATATGTCTAGGAAAGGAAGAAGTTAAATTATCATTACTTGGTGATGATGCGATACTCTACATAGAAGACCCTAAATGTTCCACCAAAAGACTCCTAAAATTAATAACCTAGTTTGGCAAAAACAAGTCAGTACTCAAGAATCAATACCATTCCTGTAAACAAATAACAAATTCACTGAGACAAATTAGGGAAACATCTTTCACAATAGCACAACAAAAATGAAATACATAGGAATCAATCTAACAAAAGAAGTAAAAGACCTATACACTGAAAACTACAGTATTCTACAAAAGGAGATTGAAGAGGATATCAGAAAAAATGCAGAGACATCCCTTCTTCTTGAATAGGTAAAACCAATATAGTGAAAATGGGCATACTTCCAAAACTGTTATACAGAATTAATGCAATCCCAACCAAAACATTAATAGCATATCTCACAGAACTAGAGAAAACAATTCTAAACTTCAGAAGAGGGCTATAATGGCAAAAGCAATCCTGGGCAATAATGACAAGGCAGGGAGCATCATAATTTCTCATTTGAATTTATATTGCTAAGCTACTATAATAAAAACAGCACGATACTGGGAAAAAACAGAGCCAAAGATTAACGGAACAGAATAGAAGACGCAGAAATAACTCTTAAGCACACTCAGCTACCTTATCTTTGACAATGGGGCTGAAAACTTACACGGTAAGAAAGATAGCCTCTTTAATAAGTGGTGGTGGTGAAACTGGCTTTCCACATACAGAAAATTGAACCTACACCCATATCTCTTGCCATGGACTAAACAAACATTGAAATCAAAGATCTAAGCATAAAAACAGAGACAATCTGTTGAAAGATGGAATAGGTAAAACTCTTAAAGATATAAATGTAGGCAAAAACTTTATGAACAAAACCCTGATTGTACAAGAAACATTACAAAGAATCAACTAAGATTATATCAAATTAAGTTTTGCACAACCAAAGAAACCATCAGCAGACTGAAGTGACAACCCACAGAATCAAAATTTATTAGCTACTCCTCAGACAAAAAACTAACATCCAGAATATACAAAGAACTCAAAAATAATATCAAACCTCCTCCCAAACTTAAAGTCCAAATCCAAAAATGGATATGTGATATTAATAGACATTTCTCAGATGAAGCAGTACAAACAGCAAATAATTATATGAAAAATTGCTCAAGATCTCTAGTCAATCAAGAAATACAAATTAAAACAACACAGAGATTCCATCTCACTACAGAAGAGTAGCTATCATCAAGAAATCAACCAATAACAAATGCTGGGAAGGATATGAGGAAAAAGGAACCCTTCTCCATTGTTGGTGGGAGTGTAAAGTGATAAAGTGTTATGGAAATCAGTATAGAGAGTCCTCAAGTAACTAAAACTAGAGGTTCTATTTGACACAGCTGTTCCCTTCTAAGTATCTTCCCCAAAGAGTTAAAAGCATCATATCCATGTTTATAGAAGCATAATTTATAATATCTAAATCTTGGAAATAGCCCATATGCACCCATCAACAAAATGTATATAGAAACACGGCATTTATGTGCAATGGAGTACCACTGGTAACTGACTGTGCTTAACAGTTATTTCTGCAGTAAAGAAGGATAAACTTGAATCATTTGTAGGAAAGTTAATACACCTTGAGATCATAATCTTAGATGAAATAAATTGGACACACAAGTTTAAATATCACATTGTTTCTCTCATGAGAAACCCAATGGATAAATAAGGAGCATAACTAACAATACATATTGGGAAGTAGGAAGAACATGATCAAATGGGAAGTGGGACAAAGGAAAAGGAAAGAAAAGGGAAGGGTAAAGGAATGAAAGGAATAATAGAAACAAAGGGAAGGGTAAAAGAATGAAAGGAATAATAGAAACAAAGTTTTTGTAAATGTCAAGGAAAATAAGGGTGGAAGGGTAGGGGGGATAGAAAAAATTGATATACATTATGTACAGGTACAAAATTCTTGTGGTGAATGTGATCAGTATGTATGACAAATATGTACTAATAAAAATAAAGCTAAAAAAGAAAAAAATTTAAATAACTGGAAAGTTTAGAACTAAAAAAACTGAAATAACAAGGCCAACTTAATGTCAAACAAAATAACAAAAGAGAGATCTTAAATATAGGTCAATATTGATTTTCAAATCTGAAGGAGAGAGATAAAATAGATGGTAAAACAAGTAAACCAAGCCTAATGAACTTGGAAAATGAGGCTAAAAGTTCTAACATTTATAACAATAAATTTGAGAATAAGAAGAGATGTGTACAGAAACAATGTTTGAAGAAATGATTGGAAACTTCCCAATTTTGTAAAAGATTGTTACAAATGCAAAAATAACAGTGAATTCCAAGCAAGAGAAGCTCAATGATAACAAACAAATTATAAACTGATGAAAACCAACTATGAAGAAACAATTCTTGAAAATAGAGAAATAAGACTAATAAATGTGAGACATCAGTTCAACTGACTGCAGATTTCTCATTAGATAACGTGGGGGCCAGAAGAAAATGGAAAAGTCCTTTACCGTGTTAGAATACATGAACTGCAGCCTGGAGTTCTATCTCCATTGACTATCCTTAAGAATAAAGGTAAAATAAAGATTTTTCAGATTAAGGAAAACTTAAGAATCAGATGATTTAAAAGAAACTTTTAAAAGTTCTTCAGAGTAAAGGAAAATTATATCAAAGGGAAACAGAATTTCAAGAACAAAGAAAGACAAGGAACAACAGAAATTATGCTTTAAAAGTGAAATCCACACGTGGTGGCACACACTTCTAATCTCAGCACTCCAGGAATCTGAGGCAGGAGAATCAAAAGATCAGCCCAGCCTTGACAACCTAGTAGTTTAGCAAGACTCTGTCTCAAAACAAAAACAAAAACAAAAACAAAAACAAAAAAAAATTGACTGGGGATGCAGCTCAGTGCAGAGGCTGAGTTCAATTCCCAGTACTGAAAAAAAGGAATAAAATAATAGTCTTGTTTTCTTTCTTCAAAGTAGATACCAAGAAACTGAAATTCTCATACATTTGTTGGTGAGAATGGTCACTCCAGAAAATTCTTTGGCAATTTCTTATCAAGTTACATATATATTTACCATGAACTCAAAAACCTCACTCCAAAGCTTTTACCCTAGGAAAATGAAAACTTACATTGACATGAAAATTTGTACATAGACGATTAGGTCAGTTTTTGTCATTATCTTCCCAAATAGAAACAATGTAAGTGTATTTTAGATAATTAAACATATTCATACAATATGTGATATATTCATACGACAGACAGTAGCATACTATGCATATGACATTCTGGAAAACAGAAGAAGGACATGTGTCAGAGGCTTTTGGTAGAAGAAGTTGACCACAAAAGGGTAGCACTAAAGAATTTTAAGTGGGTGATGAAATTATTCTATACCTTGATTATTGTGGTGAGTACATGAGTTTATGTTATTCTTAAAATGCCAAACTGAACCCCCAAAGTATATTATTCTTCCTGTAAATATGCATTTAAAAACCTCAGCAGTCTATTAAAGTTTCAGTTTCATGTATCTCTCTCTTTGATCAATATATATATAGTACCTGATAAATTTAAATATTGAAACATCCATAAAGATAGCATGATTTTTAAGATAATCTGAGTATGAACTCTTTTGCAAAGTAAGCTTGGTTAGCATCTGATACTTGTATTGCCTATGCAAATAGGAATTTGGGTTTTCATTGTGTATTTAAAGGGATATGCAACTAAGAGAACAAGAGTTCACTGAGAAGCAAGCTTTCCCTGAGAACCAGCGCCATCGCACACGGGCTGGAAAACAAGAGCAAAACCCCTCTCCCCACCCCAGTAAGTGATGGCTGATTGTGAGAAACACAGCCTGCAATGATAGCTATTGAGGTGAAATGCAATTTGACACATCTGGTGTGTGCTGTTTCACAGACTTTGCAGGTCTAGGGCTGGTGGTCTGATCATCTGTTCAGAGGATAACAGTACATAGTGTGGCATGGGGGGGATCTCCTTCTGAAGGTGGTGGCCATTGTTAACTCCCTATTATCTTGTTTTGAAGTCCTGTGTTATATTTATTGTTTTTTGGGCTGGATTTTGTTGTTTGGTTTTGTTTGATTTTGTTATATCTGATGGCATGGGCAGCTTATTTCAAAGACAGCAAGATATATTATGGGAGCCATTTTGGATTTACTATTGTTTTGTTTTGAAGGCCTTTATTGTATTCATTGTTTTGTTTTCATTGGTTCTATTCTTTTTTGTTTGATTTTTACTATGTCTGAAGGTGTCTGCAGCTATTTTGAAGACAAGGTGAGGCATTATGGCAGACATTGTTGATTTTGTGATGTTTTGAAGTCCTGTGTCACTTACCCTGGTTTGTCTTGAGTGGCTTTATTCTGTTTTATTTTGATCAGTTTTATTCTCTTTAAAATAAAATTTAAAAATTAAAAAAAAATAAAGTGATACACAACAAGAAGGAAAAGAACTGGAGAACCGTTAGGCAATCCCAGTTGCCAGGACCTTTCCCTGGAGGAGCCCGGCGCATTCTGCCTCTGTGAAAAGGATACCAGGAGATGGGTCTCGGGGGCCTGGGTGTGCACAGCCTGTGCTCCACTGAAGGTCACCTGAGCCCCAGGGATCCAGACCATGGCCACATCCTTCTTCTCACCCTGTCAGCCTCACAGCACCCTGCTGACAAGTGCAAACAGCAACACCATGAGAAAGCGGAAATCGCCTTTGTCTCGGCTTCATGCTTAGTGATGTATGTCGGAGATGACACCTGTTCAATACACCAGGTAAACTTATTCTTGGCCGTTCTCTGGCCCTGCAGTTAGCTCAGGTGCTCCCGCCCACCAGTTTGCACATCCTGGTCACATTTCCTCAGGCTTCACTTTCCCAGGCTGTTTCAGGTTCAGTCTTCCTTCAGAAACTCACCAAGGTGTCTGCCTTGGCCCCCTCCTAAAAGGGTGTTCCTCACTTTGCTCAGTAACTTCCTGAAAAAACAATAGATGCAAATGTCATTGTTACCAAGAACAGAGCATAATAAACACCTAAGGGAGTTCCTTATAGAACAAGCCCCTTGTGGTTCCTTGTACAAACTGAAGTCCAAAGGAGCAAATTCATCCTCCAACTTGGCCACATGCATCAAGGTATACACACAACTTGCCAACTTCCCTAGATACTAAATCCTCTTGGCAGGTAGTAAGGATTCTATCTGGTCACTCTGCGTTCCTTAAAATGACCTATGATTTTATTACTGGATGTCAGAATCACTTCCGAGGACTCCAAGCTCCTGACAGAGGTGGTTCCTCTACTTTCTATACCTGGGCTGATTGTGCTCTCCTCTTTCCTACCCAGTTCCTTCCATAGCTCCATCATGCCCTCCCAGAAGGAGCATGGAGCCATAATTCAACAAAGGAAACAATGGACTTACAGTATGCACTTAGTAAGATTGGTCATAAAGCAAATGTCCTAGCATATTGTCAGTATACTACTACAGTTGATTTTGTTTTTCCAGGGCTTTTGCTTCAACCGGAAGTGATCAGTGAATTATACTAAGATTTAAAGGTGAATCAAGTTTAAATTGTTAATGGCCTTACTGTTAAGAAGCCAAGAGTTATCCACTAACAAGAAAGAACCGTGGACCCTGGTCCAGTCCTCAGTCTCTGCCACGCTTCCTGCTATAGCTTGAATGTCTTTGTCCCTCTAAAATGCATCTGTCAACATCTGACCCATCAGATGATGTATTAGAAGGTGGAGGCCTTGAAAGGCAGTGTAGGCCATGAGAGTGGAGCTCTCATGAATAAGATTAGTGGGTGTCCTTATAAAAGAGGCCTCAGAAAGACCTATTGCCCCTTCTATTCTGGGAGGACATGGAAAAAGCATAGGTTATATGGGCTCTTCCAAGACTTGGAATATTCCAGGCCCTTGATCTTGGATGTCCAACTTCCAGAATGGTGCAGACAAGATTTTTGATGGCAGCATAAGTTGACCAAGATATTTGTCCTGTGCTATTGTATTTTCTTTTTTAGTTTAAGGTGAGAAATAAGTCAGGAGAACCAATAAGTACCCCCTCAGATCCTGCCGCACCTGCCACTCCAAACTGTGATTCATTCCTAAGATGCCATGGTTGCACTGGAATAGGAGTAGAGCTGCCTTAGGAACTGCTTAGGTCCAAGCGCCTCCTGTTTCTGGAGTCCCCATCTCACATCAAATTGAAATTTTCAAATTTGCCCATGTCATGCATGAAATGCAGTTTCTACATGGCTACATGATGATCAAAAGCAGTTAACTGCTTTTCATAAGCAACTATATTTAATTGATTATAAATGTTTCAGAGACAGTTAACTAATGTACACAGATTTGGCCTTTTCTCTGATTTTCTTTTCATATTTTGAAACCAGCGGATAGCTCTTTTCATTTTTAAGCGTGTCCACAGTGCTGCCTGTCTGAGACAATGGGAACAAGAACCTTGCACAGAAGGACACAAGAAGGAGCCAGATCCATGGCATGTGCAGCACGTTTGACACTTTCACCAACTGTGACCCAAAATGCTGGAATAGAGGAGGAATTCAGGGATCTAACATCTCCTGTCACTCAGCTGCACTTCTGTCATTCACTCCATCTTCCCAGCACCTTTGGAGTTTGGAATTATTATCCTCACTTTGCAGAGAAGGAAAATAGAGCGCAAAGAGTCTCAGCGCGTTTCAGCACTAGAAAGCGGGCTTTTGAACGTGGGTTTCCAAAAAGGCTCCAAAATCCCATCTTCCGCTGTCGTGACTCCTGAAGGGACAGCAGAAAGCCATCACTGTCCATTCTGATACTTAAAATCAGATAAATATTGGCTTATTTCAATGATTGCCCAAGTGCTCTGTGTCTTAGTCCCTTTCCTCATGGCTGGGACACAATACTCAGTACCCACAACCAAAAGAAAGGAGGTTTATTTTGGCTCACAGTTCAAGTTTCAGTCCATGTTCAGCTCCAAGGCAGGAAAGAGTATGGGAGAGGGGTGTCCCGATGAAAAGACGCTCATGTCCGGCAGGCAGGAAGCAGAGAGCAAAGGGAGGAGCCAGGGTGGGAGCTAAACCCTTCCAGGTCACAGTGGGAGTAGCCCAGCCTCCTGTCCGACTCTACCTCCCCGTACCAGAGCCTCTATAATCCAATCACCTCCACAAACCAGGCTTCTGCGTGCGTGCAGATGCCGTAGGACATCAGAATAGGAACCATAACCCTCTGCCATTCATAGATCTGCTTATGTCATTTAGAGACCAGCCATTCCTTTTTTCTGGTGTGTCCTTTCTTGACCAAAATGGCCTTGTGGAATCTGTAAAAGGTATTCCACAAGTAAGTGTGGTTGGTTTTGCACTGTCTTTGTTTTGTTTATAAAGAGTTAGATTTCTGCCATTGTTTGTCCTCTCTCTCAGCCTCCTCCTTCACAAACAACCCCTGCTGTATTTCCAGACCGTAGGACACCTGCAGAAGCCAACTTGTACTTGGAACTCAGTGCCGCTGTTGAATTCCCATTAATCTGCTACCCCTCCAACTATATTCGGCTTCTCCAGGCAAACACTTGTCTCCCCTGGCAGTGCTCTCTGGCGGCAAATAAATCCAGAGTTTTCAACTCCCCCTCTGATAACCAGCTGTGTAACCTTGGGCAAGTCACCCAACTTCTCAGTATCTTTATTTATACCAGAGAAACAGAGGTTTCCCTACTTACCTCACAGGATTATTATGAAAATGAGAAAGCAAGTTGATGTATGTTTAAAAACTTTGCAATCGAAGAAATACTACACAAATATATACGGGCATTGGCCAAAAGTATTGCAAAGTGATAGTGGCAGGAGGAATACTCTGCTGAGATCTTTTGCCAAACTGAAAGAGTTCATGGACTGCAGTAGGGGCCACTGGGCTTCCAAAGAAAACAGGGGCTGCATGAGCCAAGGGGTCAGATGGAAAGTCACCCCCTGTAACAAAACCCTGAGCAAATAGAAACCTGGGTACTCAGGGCCCAGCACATCTGAGCCTCAGCAACCTCCCCAATCCCAGATCCGATCTCCTTGCTCCCACTTGGGTTGCTTAGAGGCCTCCCCATTTAAACACTCAGCTTTGTTCACTGGTCCATCTCTCCTAGCGTGATCTTCCAAAGGTTCTTTCTCTTCAAAATCAGTGCATTTGCACTTGACAATCAAATAAATGAGCCTGTCCTTCTGCACAAAGCCTACTCCATCCTTCCCAAGCCCTGTGCATGCCTCATGCCCCCAAATAAGATCATAGAGGACTGATGCAAACAGCCAGCTTTTCTGTAAGCAGATGTGTGTGTCTTTTAGCAGAGCCTGAGCCCAGGACTTGAATACAGGAAGTTTATTTGGAAGATGATGCCAGACATCGGAAGTAAGGGAAGGGAGAAGAGCCGAGCAATAATGCATCCTGAGCTGATTATACCTCGAGCAACTGGGTCTCAAGCATGCTGGGACCCTTGAGGAACATGTGCAGGCGGGGGCTGGAGCATATGGCCAAGGAGTTCCGGCCCCACTGCTAGGGCTGCCCTGTGGAAGTTTCAACCTGCCACCTTCAGTGCTTTCAGGTTACATCTGACACATTGGAATGTGTCACGTCTTCCATGTGACACTCCTTCAGCATCAGAGAAAGCCCCGAGGCAGCAGAGGTAAGAGAACTGGCCTGATACACCTCATAGGGAAAGAGACAGAAAGCAAGATGAGGATGGTTTAACTGCAGAGTAACCTGGCTTGGACTGAAACTGGAGATACTTTGCACTTTGTTCTCTTGACTTGAAGACATTTTACCAATGTCTTATCCCTATTCTCTTACTGAAACCTAAGACCCCCTACCATTACGTGGCCAAAATATCTGTAAGGAATAATCCAAAACAAAATGCCTTTGTTTATGGTGTAGCAGCTGTGCTTTCACCTTCTTGGGGCTATAATAACATTCTGAAAAACTGAGGGAGACTTTGCTTTTGTCTGTCAGATTCTTTTCTGACACCCCACCACCACCTGTCCAATAAGCAGGGTCAGACCAGTGCCCAGACAGAGCCAATTGAATCGCTTAAATTCTGTGAGCCTCAGCTTCCGAATCTGTGGGGACAGGGACTGTGTGGACCTTACAGGGATCCTGCGACATTAAAGAAAGTAGTGTTTGAAGAGATGCTTGGTAGGCCACACGAGCTCATCAGGTAGCAGCCTTTATCATAGCAGGTGGGCTTCCCCGCCCTGCCCTGGTGTCTCCAGCCAGGTAAATGGCTTCCTTCTGTGAAAGACTCAGCTCAGCTGAACACCAATTAAGGCACATGTCCCACAGTGCCACTGTGTATCTTTTTGGTGTCTGTCACTAGCCACTGTACCTCACGCTTTGCTTTTTTAGTCTACTGGAATGGCTCTCAGCTTCCCCATGAGAAGGTAAGGTCAGGTCCAAGAGAGTTCACAAACTCAGGACCTGGCACAGCCCTCGCCACTGTTCTGCTACCCTCTGGTCCACTCTGCCTGCCCTCTGTGCCCACTATATGCTGTCTCCACACTGTCCTCCACTGGACTTTCTCCACCCAACTCACACATCACAATACAGTCAGCTTCGCCTCATTCTTCCACAAGACTCTCCTTAGGCCCTTTCACCCATCCAGTCCAAGAATATTTTTTGAGTGCCTACTATGCACCAATCCAGGGAAAGGTGCCTGGGCATGAAGGTGAAACAATGCATCTAATCCCTGCCCTCATCGCTCTAGGGACCTTACTGATTATATTGGTCTAGACCCTGGACAACTAGATTTATAAGCTTCCCTTTATTGGTTACTACACTCAGTCCCCCTGTATGTATCCAACTTGAAAACTGTCCTTTCTTTTGCGGCATTGAGGATGGAGCACAGGGCCTTGGGCATGTTATGCAGGTGCTCCACCACTGAGCAACACCCCCAGCTCGAGAGCTAGGCCTTCAAACAGGTTCCTTCGCACCCATCACACTCAAAACAAAATGATCTTTTGACAAACATTTGTAAAAGTAGCCTTGATGCCTTCACTTGTGGCAGTAGGTAAAGAAGGATACAAGTGACATTCCTAAAGTATTTGACACAATGATGGATTAATGATGCTGAAAATGGGTGAGTGTATCTTGATGTAGATAAGACTCTCCAGATACAAGGCTCCCAGACAAACACAGGTTAATGCCATTTTCTTTAGAAATGTTGCTATTTGAAGAGAAAAAAAAATCTGGTACAATAGGGTCTAGCTGCTGAGACAGATTTAGGTTTCCAGTCTGAGGAACAAGAGACAAAATGTGGCCAATGAATATTAATGAAAGTCAGATGCCATCTTGTGGCCGGAAATAAAAATACAGGGACCTAGTTGGACAAAAAGATTATGGAAATCAAATGTAAAACTGCATTGTAAGAGTAATCTGGAACATTCTGTGAGGACAGTGTATGCATACACTAAGCCTCAAGATAGTTCTTTACTCTTATTTATGACCTCTTTGCTAGGGTAATTCTTACATTACATATGCACAACATTTATAAACTCCTCAAGCTCTCTGTATGATCTATGGGACTGGCTGTCACTCTTACTTAAATCCAGCATTGATTTATCCTCACCAAATTCTCTGGGAAATTTTGACCTCTGAAAGTGAAGATATTTTCAAAGAAATTAAGCAAAATGTACTTTCTCTTTGTGAGAAAATAGAATTTTACTGACAAGAAATAGTTGTTTTACAAAAGCTGGTGACATGAAGTAAATTTTTAACTACCACTTTATAGCAATTTAAATAAATGATCAACTTTGGAAAGTTTGAGATTTCTCTCAAACCAAGAAGTATTTGATAGAACAGGTTAATATAAATATAATTATGCACGATGCAAATATTATCTATTTGAAGTGGTTTTGTAAAAAGCTTAGATGTTAAAAAGTTTAGATTACATCTAAACTTTAGAT
Source organism: Dolichotis patagonum (assembly GCA_004027295.1). Lineage (NCBI taxonomy): Eukaryota > Metazoa > Chordata > Mammalia > Rodentia > Caviidae > Dolichotis > Dolichotis patagonum. The sequence continues at coordinate 93,585 of PVJX010003459.1, read as the reverse complement.
AGAACTTAAACTTTAGATAGAATTGTAGGTAGAACTTAGAGATCTACCTTTGGATCTTTAATCTAAAGGTAGAGACTGCCAGATAGAATAAACAAGCAGGCCCCAATTATACATTTTCTACAAAGAAGTCAATTTACAGACACATAGGTTTTAAGTAAATTGAAGGAGAAAGACATACTATGGTAAAGCTACATATTACGGATATATTAATGTCTGACAGAGCAAGTTCCAGAGAAAATAAAGGATAAAGAGAAGTATCACATAATGAAAAAAGGGCCAATCCTCCAGGAAGAGAGAACAATCTCTACTTAACATGAACACATTTAACAACAGATTATAAAAATATAAAGGAAAAAAAATGATAGAACTGAAAAGATAGAGAAACCCACTATTATTCTTGGAGACTTCTACACCTCTTTCTCAGAAATGGACAGACACAGCAGGCAGAAAATCAATGAGGATATAGTTGAAATCAGTAAGCCCATTATCAACTGTCTATAACAGTCATCAATAGACTGCTTCATCCAACGGCAGCAGAGTACACATTCTCGGCAAGCTCATAAGGACCATTTACCAAAAAGACATTCTGAGCCTTGAAACAAACCTGAACAAATCCAAAAGAACAGAAACCGTGCTGTGTCTGCTTTCAGACCACAGGGATTAAAGCAGAATTCAATAATAGAAAGACGACCAGTGGATTTTTAGGACCATGTTAAATACTCTATATGATACTATTCATATAGGGGAATGAAACTCCCGACCTACTATGTCTGCTACGAACTCGTGTTCTCTAAAATCAAAGAAGGAACTTTAGGAGCAACGGAGGTTAACAGCAGAATATATTCATTGAGAGAAAGAAAACTTCTGTCTGAAGACAGAAGGGATCCTGAGTGGGTTACCAAGGACTCTGTCTTTCCAGGGCCTTTTACAGAGTAAAACCAGGGGTTCAAGGTAGAGGAAGACTGGGACTCACAAGGCAGGTGGACATAAGGTGGGACATAACTATAGTTAACCAATAAAATCAATAGTTCAGGTAAAATTGATTACATTAGGGACAAATGGGAAAGTGAGTCATGTTGAAAGGGGGCATTCTTAAGGAGCAGTGGCTCTTTCCTAGGGAGATGGGAACTATTTAGGGTATCAGTCCTCAGGATATGGGTGCATTTATATGGTCTTTTGTCTTGAGACCTGGTTCACAGCAAGAGGCGTCAGCTTCCCTGGCAGTTGCCAGGTGTCTGCACTGGCTCCATTGAGGACCTAGCCCTATCTCACTGCCTGTAATATTTCTAACTCAGCTGCCTACAACACTGTGATAGTAGATACAAGTCATTGTATTTTGATGTGTACTCATGGAATGCACTTCAAGAGTGAACCCCAATGTGAACTATTCATTTTAGGTAACAATGATGTATCATTGCACGCTTACCGATTACGAGCCAGTCTGGTAGAAGCTGTTGATAATGGGCAACTTTATGGATGTAGAACAAGGACTTTATATGAAATCTCTGTGTCTTCCTCTCAATTTTGTCATGAATTTGAAACTTCTCCAGAAAAAAAATGAAGCCCTTTTTTAAAGCTTAGACATGCAAAGTCTTCATGTAAAAACACTATGAAAAAATGAAATTAAATATTTCTGTAGTAAAGCGCCTCCAGTGAATCAGCAGAAGCCACACCGGGTCTGGGAGGAGTCCATCAAGAAGAAGAAGGCAATCAGCCCTTCCAGTAAGCTGCGCGTGCAAGCCATGCAGGACCAGGAAGCAAGAAGCCAGATAGGGCCTCCCGGGAGCCCACTGGGGGGCGGGCTGAGAATGAAGAAGTCTACCCCCACCCTGCCTCGTAATAACCACTGATGTATTAGGGAAAGCAAATGAATGCTTGCATTTGCAGGCCTGTGTCTGAGCATCAATTGGGAGGATAACATTATGCAAGATAGCAAATATGGGGGAATTCCTTCTGTCTTGTTTTTGAAGTTCTGTACCAATTTCACTGCTTTGTTTTGATTGACCTTATTCTGTTTTGTTTTGTTGGACTTTTTATTATCTTTAAAATAAAAAAATCTCATAATGTATATTCCTATAGTAATACACCATGTGAACATCACATGCGTTCAGCTGCAGGAACTCAGCATGACCTATTCCATCTTGGGTACTGGGTTTCACCAGAAAATGCTCACTCAGAACATAGATGGACATATAAATCAATAAACTGGTCAATTACGAGTACACAAAAGTGTAGCCATTAAAAGCATATTAAAGAGGAAGGTATACAGTACATCCTTCATTTTCCTATACCAAGCTCATGATTTTTTTTTTTTTTTTTTGTACTGGGGATTGAACTCACAACTTTGCGCTTGCCAGGCAGGCACTTACACCACTGAGCTAAATCCTGGGTCCCAAGCTCATGAATTTTAAAATTAAAATTTATTTGTAGTCTAAGAAGTGAATAGTAGTGAAGCAAAATGTTAATGAATGATTCTTTACAGTAGGGAGGCAGACCAAAAAGCCTGTGTGGTTTTCCTTCTAATCTCACATAAAAAGCATGTGATTATACTGTAATTATGGACTTAGATGCTGGATCCAGCCTGTACCATAGGGACATTAGCATAGGTGCTGGCTACTGAAGGAGCTATTACTCACCATCTCTCATTTTGCAGATCAGAAAGCTACACCAGAGAGACAGTGATATGCCCAAGTTCATCAAGGATACACAGCTGGTGAGTGATCTCCTGGGCCTCTGGACATAGTGACCTACTCATTATATGCTCAACAGTTAAAATGGACCACAGCAAATAAATTACTACATTGCATCAACAACAACAAAATTCATCCTGAGATTGCAATTTACTATCAGGTATTTGCATGCTTTTCAAACTTGGCTTTTAGAAACTTGCTGATCTTAACAAAAGTCAGCATGGTGGAAATTCAAGATAGCATCAGCAAACAAAGATTGTGATCTAAATCAAAATCAGCAAAAATAATCTCTTCAAAATAGGAAGACATATCAAGTCAAGTATGACAGTAATAACTAAGAACTTAAATGAGTGTTCTTGGCAACTCTCACTTTCTGGGGTGCCAGGAGGTTTAGAATGTCACATTCTGTTCTGTGTGAAGGAAATTTCTCTATCACAAGGAGTAATAGGCTTGGGATTTGGTGTGCTCTCTGAAATTCTAGAACATTCTTTTCTCTTGGTTGATCTTCCCAGTATGATTGCCCTCTCAGTTCCACAAATCATGACACACTTTGTTTGTAATTTATTTCAGTTGTGTTCCTCACTAGACCTTGATGAGGAGTGCTCACAACGATTGTCCTCAGGCCCTGGACCCCTGAAAATCATGCAATGACCATAGAGTCCCATAGCTATGGACGTACTATGGAGAAGATGGCTACGAGTGCTAGAGAATAAGAACTCAAGAAAATTACTAGCACTTGGGTATTACCAGTTTGCAGCTGGTGATGTTTTTTCAGTCTTGTACTTACACCACTGAAATCTGATCCCTTCCTTGAGTGCTCAAGTATTTCTGTCCTTGTCCAGGACCCTCAGCATTAAAAGTGCTTGTGGAAAGCCACACGTTAAAATCTTATGAAGTCAGACCTACAGAGAGAGGTGTTATGGGTAACCATAATTATTTCCATTACAATTTACACATCACTTTTTTTCCCCAGGCTTTGCACAGATATCATCAGGGAAAGGAGAGGATATGCTGCAATATTTCACGCAGTGGGTGATAGCAGGCTCAAAATACAAATCTTGGGATATAAATTGTCACCTGTCACTCCAAGCTAAAAGTATTCACCAAGAAAATATTGTCCCTATTTAGCAGGAAACCAGAATCGACTTCCACAGATTTGCATTTTGATGAGAACGAAGATCCCTAACGCGACTCTCATTTCTTCTCCTTAAACTACTTCCTCCTTAAAGGTAGTCACACAAGGCCCAGTGAGACTGTGATGGTTTACAGAGGTCCACAGTGCCTCTTTCTGTGGCTCTGGGATCCACGTGGCTTAAGTTGGCTACTGTTTTCTAGAAGCCCTTTCACCATCAAGTCCTTTGTGGCAGAGACCCAGGAGGACTTCAAGCCAGTGCCCAAACTTTGACTGCCTTGGGCTGCAGACTGAGACATTGCTGGTATGATCACCCTTGGTAGCTTTTCTTTTCACAGTGGGGTTTTCCAGTGACAGTGGACCTGGGCTGCGCTGTGTGTCCCTGCTGAGGTGACCCTGCATTGTCTCAGCAGCAGTGCCAATGGCTCTGTCCAGAGATGTCACTTACTATGGAAAGTGAAACCACGTGACAATGAAAATGATAAATAAAAACAAAAGGAAGAGCATCCTAAAGAGTCCATGTCAACAGGAACCTGGAATTCTAATGTGATCGCATTTCCATGCCTCTCCAAAAGAGAGCTCGGATGTTCCCCAAGGCAATGTCAACTTTGGGAGGCAAGGTTAGAGAAATGGGGACGCATGGAAGTCTTCTCATATTTCAGAAATGGACTGAGATGTCCCAATTTTAAATATGGGAGCTGGCTGCATGTCCTTGATGAAACTTCCTTCCTTCCCGTGAAAATATCAGAACAAGGGGATGTTCCGTAATCAGCTAACTTCTGATAGACACCGTGTCAGGTTTGTTTTCCAGCTTTTCACTTTCCTGAACAAGGCTGACATGTGACTTTTCTTGTACTTGTCCGGTTATTGCTTTCAGGAAGATTCCACGCATTCTGTTAGAAATGGTGTGAGGAGGGAAAGCTGCTATACTTGGTGAGGGTGAGATTTAAAAGGAAGTTTCAGGAAGGCAGGAGCAGGAGCCAGGGAAAACAAACCAGAGACAAAGAGAACAAGAGCAAGGAGAGAGAAATTTGGAAACTGTTTAATGCTGTTAGCTGTTTTTGCTTTATAACTACGTATGTGGAACTGATACCATCCCTTCACAAAGCCTCACCTCTTGGCTACATTCATAATTCTCTGTCCTCTCCAGTCATTCCTGCTTCCTGTTCTCCTTTCACTAATTAAATGTAGGCATTCTGCAAGTTCTTTCCTCTCCTGGGACTCGCCACTCTCTGTGGCCATGGCGTTAGCCATCACACCTTGGAGAAGCCTGGCAAGTCCTCAGGTCCCGTCCCAGCCTTTCCCTGAGCACCAGCACTGTATTTCCTTCTGGACATTCCTACCCACATGTCCAGAAAATGTTTCCATCAGCAGGACTTGAGAAGTTTGCTGAATACCACTAACACTCATGGTTGCCTTTATGCAGAATGGAGGAGCTGATGGACTGGAGGATCATGGAGAAAACAAGAGTGAATCCACTAGCCTCCGTCATCACCAAGAACATGTCCTGCTTAGGAGGCAACAGTGCAGTCAGCCATGGTGGGCTCTTGGCCAGCTACTAAGAGCAGAGGGAGTTCTCATCTACAGAGGACTCTGAAAGTACGCCATGGTGGAATAGGACATGCCAGTATCGGGGTGGGCTGAATGATAGTATAACCACTATAGAAATTAGTATGGAGAGTCCTCAGAAAACTAAAAAGAGAAACTTCATTTGACCCAGCTTTACCTCTCCTGGGTATCATCCCAAAACTGTTAGTGGTCATATTACAGTGACACAAGTATACCCATGTTTATAGCAGCCCAATTCACAATAGTTAAACTGTAGAAACAGCCCAGCAGATAAATGGATGAAGAAAATGTGGCACAGTGCTAACTCAGTTCATGAAATCAATTCTTTCCATGATTCTGGTCACAAGCTTAATCAGTCACAAACCAAACCAAACTCAATGGTTAGGTTCAATTTTGCCTTTATGAGGACATTTGGTTCAGTTTGAGACCAATTTGGTTTTCAACCAGAATCATGCAAAGAATTAAGTTTGCAAACCAAGAGACACAATGGAGTATTACACCCCATAAAGGAGGATCAGTTTGAGTTATTTACAGAAAATGGATGAAGCTTGAGACCATCATGTTAAGTGAAATAAATCAGACACAGGCTAAATAGAGCACGGCTTCTCTTCTATGAGAAACTCAAAATGGAAACAATTCAAAAAGAAAACAAAAGGAGATGGTGGGAAACAGGAAAGTATATTTTCTGGAAATGCAGAAGGTGATCCAGGGAATGGGGGAAAAGGAGGGTAGTGGAGAAAGAGGATCCCAAATGATCACGATGCAATATGTATGTGTGCCAATTCCCCCAAATGAATATAATTATCATATGTAGTGAATATGTTTTAGTTTTTAAAACACAGGACTTTGATAGGTGAGAGGTAGGGGTGGAGAAAGAGGGAAGAAGTGGGAACAGAAGTCCGGAAAGAATGTGCCACTCTCCTGCTCAGAAGAGGAAGACCCAAGAGGCTTCTCCACCCGCCATGGTGTCCTTTCTGTCCACCTTCCCATCCACAGGAGGCTGCACTGGGCACCGACGTGCGGAGAGCCTCCTCTTCAGCAAGCAAGGAGCCCTTGAAGGTACTGAGCAGGTGGGTGACATGTCAGGCCCTCGTAGCTGGGGACGGGTCTCTTGCAGGTGAAGGACAAGTTCAAATCTGAAAACTCTCAACAGTCCACTGGATGTTCAGACGTGGGACCCAAGAGAACCACCTCCCCAGAGGAGGCCAGATGAGTACAGAGAGGCTGCAGAGAGAGAGGAGGCCCGGCAGCAGAACCTGGGCAGCCATATTTAGGTGGCCAAGAAAGAGCCGAGCAAGTAGGGGTGACCAGAGAAGGTTGTCACAAAGGCGGGAGACCTGGAGGAAGGCAAAGAAATGCAAGCCAAGAGAAGGGAGAGAAACAGGCCCTTTGGGTGCTGCACGTGACTGAGAGGCAGGAGAGAGAGGCCTGTTGATTCTGAGGCAGGCGTCTTCTTTGTCATCATCCTCTGGTCCTCTTACCCAGGTCCTCCTCCCTCTCTCAGCCTGTTCTCAGCTGGCCCTGCAGCCCCGCATCCACAAACCCCATCAGATCCCATGTCTATGCTGTTCCCACTCTAGTCCCACTGCTCTGTTCATCTCCTTTGCCTGTGCCTCAGTGTTCCTCTTCCAGACAATCTGTGACACCCAGTGACACTTACTGGGTCCCTAGTATTCCTCCCCACTCGGTCCCGTGCACTTCTGCCAGGCGACGTTTTCCATTAGTGTTCCCTGCTCAAAAACTCTGAACAATACCTGCTTAAAGTTCAAACTCCTCACAAGGGTAATGCTTTTTTCTGCTGTGAGCCATGGCAACCCATCTCTACACCCTCGCAGGTTTCCTCTCTCGTACAACGTTGGGGTTACACATTAAACTCTGAATGAATATTCAGATATTCAGAGTATCTTAGGCCACTAAGATATTCTAAGGCTACCCCTATGGGCCAGAATGGAGGTCATTACTGGAAGGGATGTATACTCCACTAAATCATGGGAGCTCAAGACAGAAAGGAGACATTGACCCTGAAGGAAAGAAAACGCCATCCCATCATGGACTTCCTAGGGCCATGTTATGGTTTATGTCTAGGTGTCCCCCAAGAGCCTCACGTGCTCACTGATGGGACTTTTGCAAAGTGATTTGATTATGAGGGCTGACAGCTGGCTGTTAAGTGGTGGGGTCTGGTCAGAAAAGGCAGTCTGTGTAGTCATGGCCTGGAAGAATGTATTTATCTCATTCCTAGCTCTGACAATCACTCTCTGCTTCCTGGTCACCGTGAAGTGAGCAGCTTTGTCCTCCACTATAGCCCTCTGTCACGTCAGCTCTGCCCTACAGCCAAGTGACTATAGACTGAAGCCTCTATAGACTCTGAGCCAAAATAAAACTTGCAGCTGTGGGTGTTGGGTAGTGTTTGAGTGACAAGACAGGCTGGATTTGAGTGTGGACACTCTGGAGAGACCTTCTGAGTGTTAGCAGGAAGAGGCAGGCCAGGACCCAAGAGGGGCAGCAATAACTGGGACACAGGTTGAAGATGAATTCTACCGTTACATGTCTTCCTCCGCAAACTAAACTGAACACCAGGTACAAGCCAAGCTTGGAGCCCTGTGTGGGAACAGCATGCCACTTGCTCTTAGAAAATCAGCAGCCTGATTTGTGACACGTGCCTATTTCTGTGGTGTAAATAACCCCACTGTGGTCAATTTTGAAGCCACCTGGCTACATCTTGAAAGCCAAGCTGAAGAGAAATGTGCATCTTAAGCATTAAAGAGCAGATACAGGAGAAGCTGCATTCACCACTGGCTGGGGAATGGATCAGAACATGGGGCAACCATCTCACAGAGCTGGACCCAACCACCATGACTCCATGGCAGCCTGCAGGGCCATCCTGGGGAAAGGGGCCAAGATGTGATCACATAAACAAGTCCACATCTCTCCCTGTGTTCTAGGAGACAGTAAGGCCTACAATCAAAGGACCGCATCCTCCTCTTCCCTACACTACTGCTCCTGGGAGGCCTGCACTTGGTGGCTGAGTTCCTGAGGCAGGGCCAGGAGGAATATGGTGAGTGGGCAATGCACATACTGAAGACAGCCCACATCTGCCACCCACCCAGACAAGAAGCACCCCCCAGTGAATTCCAAGTAGCACAGGGTTGGCTGTTGGTGAAAATGACAAAGCAGGAAATTGATCTCTAATCCCCTGTGCCCTCTGACCAGCACTCCTGCCCACCTCCAGGGACCTGTCCCCACAGCTGGGTCTCAGGCCTGACCTCCATTCTGCTAAGGGCCTCGGCAGCTACGCTGAGAGGAGGTCAGGACCTTGGCACCATGGGTAAAGTCAAGAGTTCTCTGGTTTCTCACATGGGTTCCCCTACTCCCACTTCCAGAAAAAGTAATGTTCTCTGGCCTAGGGTGCCACCTTTGGGGACACAGATTCTGGCCACCCTCAGGGACTTCTACATGCAGAGGCTCCTGGCTGAAGCTCTGCAAAGGGGCATGAGATAGAAAATGGGCACGAGTTCATCATGTTGCTGGGAACACGTGCCTGTCCTGCTCGGGCTCCCACCCCACACAAAAGCTCACACTCTCCCAGAACGATGAGCAAAGCAGGCAGGATGCTCCCAGCCCTGCCCTGCTGTGACAACACAAGTACCTCCATCACAGAACCCACAACACTTCCAGGATCAACGCTTTATTTTCTCAAGCTCCAGTGTTACACCTGTAGCAGCATATCAAATATGCCCCCCACGCTCACACACACATCAACATACATTTCCCCTCTGCAACGAGCTGGCAGTGATCGCAAAGCAGAAACAATCTTGACCTCAGGCAATTATAACATTGAAGAAATAACACTTGTTCACCCTTTTCACATACATGGTGCGTCTCACAGGTAGGAAGCAGCAGTACATTCACAGTGCACGGACACAATCATCCTTAAATAAACACAACCTTATGGGCATAACAAGGTGTCGGAGATGCAGCCTTAAGGGAACATAGGAAGATACTGCTTGGAATTAGACATAAGCATTTTTATAAAAACCAAACCACACAAGAAGCTAGGAAATAGGTAGAGTCAATCCAAAGCTAAGAAAGAGAGTCATGGATGGAGAAGTTATCCCATTTGCAAAAAAATGTTTTATTTGAAAATTCCAATCTACAAGTGGGTGAACCTCACATCATGGTCTGGGGAGAACTTATGCAATCACACACAGTCAGCGTACCAGTAGTGGGCTCCCTTGGCACTACCTGGCAGCAGATGTCGTTTCAAAGATGTCAGTAACCAAGTATGTGCCATGATTATTTTAAGTGGGCCACTGCACAGGGGCATTACTTGCCTGTTCAACATTCTTCAATGTCAAAATTACAACCTGTAGGCTATAGTCTGTGTGGGGCAAAACATACCAAATTTCAAGCTAGAGGTGAGAAAGGTAAAATTAATAAACATGTATCTACTGGGTGCCTCAAAACTGTCACAAGCTTCTGACACTACACTGATCACTCAACCTCACAATGACCAGGTGGAGGCAGGGAGGAAGGTGGGACCCCCTACTGACCCAGCCACCATAACCGGGAGGAGGAACCCCGGACTCTGAGCCCACAGAGCCCTAAAATCCAGCTCCTGCCTCTGTTTTGCATCCTCTGTATCAAAGGGGTTTTTCTACAAGTTGCATCTCTGCTGTAAATACCATGGAGAACAAAACCCTGTGGGAAACCAGGAACATTTTAGAGCAGGGCAGTATGTCAAGGGGATAAAACAGGATGGGTGGCATCATTTTTTAGGATTTAAGTTCTACTTTAGAATCCATGGTTTGATTTCCCCTCCATCTGCAGAAGTTAGCACTGCATATGTAACCCTACCTCAGGACAAGGTCAGAATAGACATAAACATTTCCGGCAACAGCATGGTCACCAGCTTCCTGCCTGATGCAACTGGTACCCACAGTGGAGAGCAGTGGGGGGCCGCTTCAAAGCAGGATTGCTCAGCAGCCATCCTGCTGCCCAGCATCAAGACCCTGCTGATGGAGCATACACACAAGGTACCAGGGTGGCCCTCCTATCCTTGATCTGAAAAAGGAAGTCAACTATTTCATTAGAAACTACTCCAGCTCCTGGGACCAAAGACCACTAACAGCATAGTCCCGAGATAAGACTTCTCTGTGTGCAACCTACGTGTTTCCTAGGCAGCCACATAGCTCAGAGGAGCCAGCCCTGAGCTGCCCCAGGGACAGGCGCCACACTGGCTCTGTGATAGTGGCAGGTCAAGACCAGGACTGCCAAGATGACATGCACGTGCTTCCTGCTCATGTACAGACAGGCTCTAGTGGCAGCTCAGAACAGGAAATGGAGCCCATCCGGTCTCCCCCAGGATACTGATCTGGAAGCAGCAGGCTTGTATTTTCTCTGACAGACAAGGTGACTCTGCTTTAGAAAACAAGGCAGTAAGACCTAGTGATCTCAGGTGACACAGACAAGGCTGAAGAGGTAACCTCGGGCATGGGGCTCGAGGTCAGGCTTCAGCAATAGAGCCCTGGCTGCAGGGCCGACTTATCACCATCCAATGAGAGGAGGCTATGACAGTGATTGAAGGGTTGGGCAGGACAGGGATACAACCAAGTGCCAGCTCCATTTGGTTAAGTCCCTAGACCCCACAGGGAGTGGCAGAACATGAGGATATTTAGTCAAAACGCAGATAAGCCAAGGTCCCTGAAATGCCTGAGGCAAAAAAAAAAAAAAAAGGGATGATCCACAAGTCTTAGAAAGGTAGGATTTATCCCAACAACCTACTCAACAAATAGCCGGACACTGGCATATTCAGGGCTTCCAAGCGCGACTCAGGGAGGCATAAATCCAAGTCACTCACAACAAGCAAGGGAAGGGTCTCAGCAGGTTTAAGACCTGTCACCCTAATTCTAGTGAGACCACCGGCCTACAGCAGGAGTGACCCCACTGCCTGGGCTGTGTGTGTGTGTGTACACAGCAGGAAGAAACATGCCAGGGCCCGATCTTTGGTCCTGGAATTTTTAGGAAAGTCAAAGGGAATAAGGCACATAAAGGTGAACAACTGGTTGAATTAAAAAATAGCTGCAAGTAGCATAAAATTATTTTGATTTTTTTCAATGTACCTTTTTCCCCATTAAAAGAGAAATTCAAAATATATAATGTTTATTATTTTACATTCAAGTGAAAGGTCCATGGCTGGGTTGCTACATGCAATTTTAGGCCTCATCCAGCCATTTATTAGTTAGGTGCCTTTTTACTTAGCCTGATGGAAGAATTCAGTCCTGTTTTTTTTTTTGTTTTGTGTTTTTTAAAAAAACAGCTCGATCAGCTCGGCTGTAATACTATTTATGGACACACACAAGAACACACACAAATTCAAAAATTTCTACGTAGAAAAATAAAGGATAAACATTATCCATCTATTTTAGACTGTATAATGGACATTTGATATATATATGTAAAATATATATATACTGTCTTTAATGTGTTCAGTCACTGCTATTTCCTCTTCCCTCCTGCATGGCCTAAGGATCGAGGGAGGAGACTGCCACAGTGAAGCAGAAAAGCTACATTCTCTGGGGAAGGAGGAGAAACGCCATTTCTCACTCCCCTTCTCAATTCTTTCCTGTCCACCACCACCACCTCGGACGTCCCTATGGACAGGACAGCCTTCTGGTCAGTGGTCATCCCGGCCTCCCCTCTTTCTAAGGCATCAGGGAGCACCCATCAAGGGCACCCTCAAAAAAAAAGGACCTTGGGTGTGAGGCCAAGAGATGGGAGGGCAGGCAGGGGAAGGCTTTCGTGAACAAAAGATTCCAGAACCACTTCCCACAGCCCGTTCCTTTAGTACAGAGTTCGGTTCTCCAGGTGATGCTTGGTGAGGAAGTACTTGAAAAACTCATAAACAGACCAGGAGATGGCCGTGGAGGGGATCTGGTAGACCACGCGCGCCTGGATGCCTTTGAAGTAGCCTGCCAGGCCGTTGAGCTGGTACACCGTCCGGAAGGCGTTGGCCATGCCTGACAGCCGACCACTGATGTTAGCCAGGGACAGAGCCACGTTCTCCTGCGTGTTGAGCAGAGTCTTGCAGACGTCCAGGGGGGTGGTGGCGGCTGCAGCGAGGGCCCCGGCCAGGCCACCAGAGATGATGTGGGACTGCGGGTTGTAGTCCCGCCGCGGGTTCACCTGCTCCTGCAGGAACTCGTAGGTGATGAAGTGGATGGACTGGAAGGGAATGTTCATGGTGAGCTGCGTGGTGTAGCTCCGGTAGAAGGCCCCCAGCCCCTCGGTCCTCCACACCGTGCTGATGCAGCTGAGGGCGGACCGGTGCTGTGAGTTGTACATCTGTAAGCGCTGCTTCACCACTGTGCCAGGCACGGGGCAGGACGGGCAGCCAGCGGGCAGGTGGTTGGTTTGGCCCCACCCGGTCGCAGTGAAGGGGGAAGCCAAGCCAATAAAGAGAAACAAGCACATTAGACACACTGGTAATAGGTATGGAGTGAGCACACGCACAGCCCCAGCCTGGCAGGCCGCAAGGGCCAGCTCCAGGCAGTCCTGGCTCAGGGCTCCATGTCTATCTTTGGGACCCACAGCCAGGGAGGTGGCTACTTCCACAAGTGTCCCCTGCCAGAATCTCCAGTAGGCAGGTCCCTTACCACTTCAGGAAGCCGATTCAGGCTAGATGAGCTGCTCTGATGGCCCAGACCCTGGCTGCCATTAATCCGAGCCCTGGTCCCTACTCCTGCTGCCCTCTTCCATCCTGTCCCCCACCCCCGGCCCTTGGACTAGATGTGTGTGCCTTGCTTAGTCTCAGAGTCTGACTCTCTGATAGTGATTGTAGCTTCACTGTTAGAGTGCACTTGGGACAGTGGGAGAATTATGTCTGCCCAGATTCTGTGACACTCTTCAAGAAAGACCTTGGTTTTGTCAGTACAAAACTAACTTAACCAGTGGTTCGTGGGGAAACCAGAAATGAGGCTGTGCTCTCAAACTGTTTTAGGAGTCTACATGCTGCCTCATGAACACACACAATGTGCTTCACTGCACTTTTCAAAGTCAATTAAGTTGAACCTCACTTTTGTTTTCTGCCTCTAAAAAATTTAAATTCTTTGCTGACTTACGTAACTAACTAGTCATCAGCTAGGCTCCTCCATTGTGATGAAGAAAGCAAAAAGACAAGAAAAAGAGAAGGAAGAGGATAAAAGAAGGAGGAGGAGGGAGCTGTAGAAAAGGAGAAGGAGAAAGAGAAAAGGAAGAAGAGGAGGAAGAAAAGATGAAGAGAAGAAAAAGAATAGGAAGTAAAAGAGGATAAGAAAGAAGAGGAAGAAGAAACAGGAGAAAGACGACGAAGGAGAAAAGAAGGAAGGACAAAAGGAGAGGAGGAAGAGAAAGGAAAAAAGGAGGAAGGGGAAGAAGCAACAGCAGCTCAAGATATATACAGCCTGCCCTCTCTACCCAGGGATTCCGCATCTGTAGATTGAACCAATTCCACATCAGAAATATGCAGGAAAAAATTGTATCTATACTAGTATATACACTTTTTCCTTGTCATTATGCCCTGAGCAATACAGCATAGCGACCAATCTTGTAAGCAATCTAGACATGATGTGCAGTATAAAGGAAGTCATACATAGGCTATACTTGAATATTGTACCATTTTATATAAGGAATTTCAGTGCCCATGGATTTTGGTATCAGCGGGGATCTTGGATTCCCCCAGGAATTCTACAAGATGACTGTAGTATGTCTGTATCTATCTAGGAATTTAAATTTTCCATGAACTGCTTCCCACCCATGTCAGAGCCTCTCTTTCCTGGCCGTACTCACTGCTTGCCAGGCATGGTGGCACATGACTGTAATTCCACTGCTCAGAAGGCTGAGGCAGAAGGACCACTATGCACTGCTCAGAAGGCTGAGGCAGGAGGATCACTATGAGTTTAAGACCAGCCTGGACTATATAGTGAGTTCAAGGTCAGCCTGAATTACACAGACCCGCCGGATCGCAAAACAAAACAAAACTACAGTGCCTTGAACACATTCATGACTGCACAAGCCAAGAGACAGGTAAGCATACTTAAGGACATCGTGTCTCTTGAGAATGAGAGTATGTATGTCCAAAAACAGAACAGTGGCACCTCTGAGCTGTTTTCCGAATAAAAGTGAGGAAGGCGTATGTCGCTCCAGTCCCCCTGCACAAGAGGAGGTAAGTGACTTTCCCCACCTGTCCACCTGGGTACCCAGGAGGTGAAGAGTTTCCTCCCCACCTCGGTGTGACCCAGCGTGGCTGAGGGCAGAACAAGCCCCATCCAATAGGGCAGCTGAGGACAAACAAAAACATTTCAATCTCAAAAGACTACCCTCAAAAAAGGCAAATGTATAACCTATGACTTAGACTTAGACGGCTGAAACTTTTTTCTCCAATTCTCCCTTCCAGCAAGGGACCATTTTTGGGTTAGGGAAAAAGGTTGAGAGGGACTCTCATGTCACCTAAGGCCACCACCAAGTAGAGAATGACCCAGATGAAGGTGAAACACAACTAGGCCCCAAACTGCACTATTCACATCTTAGTTGGCTGAAGATAGCAGTACACATAAAAAGCTAACAGGACTCATGTCTGGCCCGCAGAGACTGGGGGAATACTCCCAAAATTCAAAAGGGGAAAGAAAAAGCTAAAAGGAAAAAAGACAGCAAAGCCAACAGCCACATTTTAACTTCTAAAGCATGGTAATAGATTCATAGGGGTTTCTAACACTGTTCTCTCTATATTTACCTATGCTTGAAATTTTCCATAGTCATCTCAATTGTTCAAAAATAAATAGGGCTGGTGTCATGGTTTATGTCAGTGGCCCCCAAGCCTCATGCCTTTGCACTGTACATTTGTGACTGGTTCATTGTCTAGTGTTTAGATTGGTGGTGTCAGTACTACACCCTCCTAAGAGGTAGAGCCAGGATGTGATGTAATGGCAAAAAAAGGGTGTGTCTCTCTCTCTTGCCCGTTTCTGCCTTGCTGTTTGCAGCTGCCATAAACTGAGGACCGGCCTTGCCACCCTGCCTTGGAGCCAACTGAGTATAGACTAAAACCTCCCAAAACTATAAGAAATAAACCTTTCCTTTCCCAACTTTGGGCATCAGGTATTTTGTCTCAGTGATGAGTAAAAAGTAACTAAGACAAAATTTGGTACCAGGAGTGGGGTCATTGCTGTGACTATACCTGACCATGTTTTTCAAGAGGCTTTAAAAATGGCTTGTGGGCAGAGTTTAAAAAGGTTTGGACATGTCACCTGGATGCACAGAGCTAGAGCAACTTAGGTTGTTCTGTAGAGGAGATTCTGGTCAGAGCTCAGGAAACCAAAAGGCTGATAGAAAGCCTGATGGTAAAGACCAGGCTTGCAAGGTTTCTATTGAGAAGGAGGACTATATTGGTTGTTAGACTCCCTATGATGGGTGTTATGGCTTGGCAGAAAGTTTGTCTGCATTTTGCTCATGCCCAGAGACTTTGCCTGAGACTGAGATTAAGGGTAATGGACTGATTAATCTGGCAAAGAAAATTTCAAGGCAGTCAAACGTTAAAGCTGTGGCATGGCTATTGTTGGGGGCTTTTAGCCAGATCTATGTTGCAAATCAAGAGCAAAGAGCCCAGCAGGATAATTTAAAACACTGTGAGTTTGGCCAGAAAAAAAACTCCAGTAAAGCTGTGTATTGTAAAGATAAAGCTGAGACTTTGTTGAAAAGAAACAGATAAAAAAGATGGCCAGAGGGCATCCCAAAAAACAGCGGGTCTCCACCCTTTGCAGCCTCAAAACTGCAAAAGTAAAAAAATTTTCTCAGATGAAAAAGCTTCAGAGCACCATGCTCCAAAATGGCATGGGAGGCCACATGAGATTCCAAAATGGCGGCAACATAAAAAAGCTTTTCTTCACAATTGGGTTCACAGAGCCCAGCAATCTAGGTAATCAACCCCCATAGCCAAGAAAAAAAAAGTCTGGCTACTGCTCCAGCTGGCAGCAAGCCTTGGCGGCATCCACATGGTGCTGATTTTAGGTACAAAAAAAATGCACAAATTCTGAGGGTAAAAAGGCTTCCACCTCGATTGCAAAGGGCCTTGAGGCCAAGCAGTGTGCCCCTGAGAGGGCAATTTGTAAAGATATAAGGGTAAAGCCAAAGGTGCAATGGAGACCCCGGAAGTCTAAAAACGCCAAAAACGTAGATCATCCAAGAAAAGCTACAAAAACTGAGCAGAAAAAGTTTAAGACAAAAGCTGCGAGAGCTAAAATCCCTAAAAGTGCTGTGAGGGTGAAATCACCCAAGCCTTTTGGAGCTTGCAACCAGATTGCTTCAAATGCTGAACATAAAACTCTAAGACTTAATGTTCACCCTGCTAGATGTTGGACTTGCTCTGTTTCCAATACTTTATATTCCCCCATTTGTAACTTTTGAAATGGTAATATTTATTTTGTGCCTTTGCATTTCAGAAATGTTTAACCTTGTTTCACTTGTACAGGGGGTTACAGTTAAGAGTTTGCCATAGATATTAGAGCAGATTTAAAACTTAGACTTCTCAGCAACGCTAAAAATGTTAGCAACTTTTGGAGATGGGCTAAATGTCTTTTGTATAAAGGCTGTACATGAGTCTTTGGGGGCCAGGGGTGGAATGTTATGGTTTATGTCAGTGGCCCCCAAGCCTCATGCCTTTGCATTGTACATTTGGGACTGGTTCATTGTCTAGTGTTTAGATTGGTGGTGTCAGTGCTATACCCTCCTAAGGGGTAAAACCAGGATGTGATGTAATGGCAAAAAAAAGGTGTGTCTCTCTCTCTTGCCCATTTCTGTCTTGCTGTTTGCAGCCGCCATAAACTGCAGCCCCGCCATGCCACCCTGCCTTAGAGCCAGCTGAGTATAGACTAAAACCTCCAAAAACTATAAAAAATAAACCTTTCCTTTCCCAACTTTGGGCATCAGGTATTTTGTCTCAGCGATGAATAAAAAGTAACTAAGACAGCTGGGGACTTAGCTTAGCAGCATAAGCGCCTGCCTGGCAAGCGCGAGGTGGTGAGTTCGATTCCTAGTACCCCCCAAAAATATAAATAAATAAATAAATAAATAAATAGGACGCAGGGCTAATGATTGATTGGCTTCTACAGTCTCCCCCCAAACATGTCTAGGGTTGACAAAGGTTAACCAGGTCCAGATGTATATGTGTGTGAGTATACACATGTGGACCCTTGGGTTTTAAAGGAGTAAAAAGCCCACAAAAAAGACCCCAGAGAGCTCCAGCAGATTCCCACGGTCTTTCCAGGGGACCTTGCCTCAGGGGCCCTAGGGGTGGGCAAGGTCAAGGAGCCAGCATTTCAAATGCCTCACAGAAGCCTGCAGGCCTGGGGACCATCCTTCCTGTTTAGCTCTGGTGGGGTCCAGAAGCCCCCTTCCCACCTTCTGCCCCCACTCCGGCCCCACTATACGTCCCCTACTGTCCCTCCCTGGAACCACACAACATTACCTTCTGCCGGGTTCATTACCGCATCGTGGAGCAGAGTGGCCATACTCCCAGCTATCCCTGCAAAACAAACTCCAGAAAATTACCCTCTGCCATGGGGTGTTCTGAGGAAGTTCCCTGGAACCAAAGGTCAGACGAGCGCTGGGCTGGGCTGTCTGAAGAGCAGCATTACTAAGGAGCGCTCCACTCAGGCGGCACCCTGATGGATAAGACCCTAACAGGGGTGCGGAGACACCCACTACAAACAGGGAAGGCTGACGGAGGTATGGTTACCCTTGATTCACTCTTGCAGAAACCTAGCCTTCTTTCTTATGGCCAGCACTAGGGAAGGGCTGCTAATGTTTGATGATACCCAGAAATCACACTGCATGCCTTTCTCCACTGTCTAATTTTCATTCATTCTTGTCCCTCGCCTTAGCCCTAACAGGTCAGCTCACTGAGGTGATCAAAGGGGTGTAGGGTGGGATAGAAGAGAAACCTTTAATTTCTTATTCAAATCCAGGCATTTTCGTTGAAATGGGTAAGAGAAGAATAGGACAGGAATCTTGGCATCTGGCAGATTTCCAAGGTGAGCTGGGGAAGTCTGGATTGGTCTCAAGGCTGGTGACCCCTCGAAGGGTTTTTCTCAGGCCTGGCTTCAAGAACCAGGTGCTCTGAAAGCCTGAATCAGGCCTGGAATTTTGCTTTTGGCTTCACATTTGGGGTGACACTACCTGGTGATTAAAATTAACCTGGGAAGGTGGGAAGGACAAGGAAGGGAGCAGTTAACCCTTCAGGAATGCACAAAATAGCTCCTTTCCCCACTGCACACGCACTTGAAATCATTCCCAGGAAGGTCAAAAGGCAACCACAGCCCATGCCACAATGCTGCCGGACAGCACTGGGCCAACCTGGGCATAAACTGGTGTGGCAAGGAGCTACACCACTACCTAAGGCAGCCTAGGCAAAAGGAGAGTCCCGATGTCATGGGCTCAGGGGAGCCTCCGGGCATGGCTCTTAGTGACCTTCGCAATAAATGCAGCAGTGGTCAGAGAAACACCTGCAAAACAGCCAGGTGCACCTATTACTAAAGCTGCTGACAAAGGGATGCTTTACGGTCCTGTGAGTACAACCAAAAGGGGAGCAGGGGGTTGCTGATCACATCTGGCTCTCCACTGCTGAAAAATGCATTTTGTCAAAATCAGTATGCTTTATATTGCTATCCATATTCCCATTCTAATGCCCAAACAAAGCACAATTAAAACCAACCCCTCGAGACAGCAGCAGAGGACGCCCACCCTGGCCCAGTACTCTGAGCCTTACGTAAGAGCTGCCCCCCAACACGCAGCCCCCCCCCACCGCCTCTCTCCCTCACATCGACCACACAAAGCTACTGCAGCCCTCGGTGCAGAAAATTGCGGCTCAGACACTCGGAAGAGGATGGGGGGGGCAAACCCCCAATTCTCCTGAAGCTGAAAGTGGGAAAGGCCTTCCGCAGTGGCGCAAGTCCTTGGTCAGCCATAAAACTTCTTGACCTTTTAAAGTTTAGTTAGATCTTGGCGTTGTAGAGACCTGTTGTACCAGTTTTTAAATAGTCTCAAAGAAGCTGTCCAGATAATACTTTTTTTTTTTTTTTTTGAATCCAGCATTCAAAGTTTTGTTTCTATTCGGGATGTGTCCTAGAACTGATCATTAATGATTTTTGAACGTTTTTGTTTTTTGTTTTTTGTTTTTTAGAAAAAACGACAACCAAAAAAGCCCACAACAGGGAGAAATGAAACACCTCTGCGACCGAAGTCCCCTGGGCTCGGAGAGCGCAGGCAGGGGACAGGAAAGCGTGTGTGTGCATGTGTGCGCACGTGAGCGCGTGTGTCTGGGTGGGTGTGCACGCACGACCCCAGAGTTCCTTTATCGTGAGCAAGCTGCCGAAGACGAAGGCTGCTGGGTCACAGGGAAGAAGGCCCCGGGGGGGATGTGCCGAAGAAGAGAACTTTCTAACTCCAGACAAATGCTTTCAAAATACCATTGGCTAGGTGGCTGTTTCCTTGGTGGTGGAAAACGTCATTTAAAGTCCTTTTCATGTTTTCATAGCAGGCAAAATACATGGCGTGGGCCGGGCCCGCCCCCATGATCATCACGTTGAGACCCCGCAGCGGCCTCCAGAAGCCTTCAGTCCGCATGATTTTCTTGAGGGCTCCATAGATGCTTGTGTACCGGGCTTTGGGATCTGGACTCAAACTCTGCATCCGTGTCTGTGGGAAAGTGAGAAAACGAGACAGTGAGAGCTGATGAGGATGGAAGCTTGGTCAAGAACACAGTTCTTCTCTTTCCCAGCATGCTCCCCTGCCCACAGTACACAGGCTGCCCAGTAACAGGGGAAGAACAAGGATTCAGGGAGCAAGACAGAGGAACAAGACCCTGCCGTGCCCTGCGATCAGCAAGCTAAGTCTTGATGAATCCCTCAGCCTTGCTGGGTCTGGGGACCTTTGATTACAAGACATGTTTGTTGTAAGCAGCAATGAAGCAATGCATGTGAAAACAGTAAACTCGGAGTCCTGGGTAAAGAGGTTATCCGTCAGTGTCTACAGGGGATTGGTCCCAGGAGTGCTGGTATACCAAAAAGCCTTCGTATACAATGGCATAGTGTTTGCCTCTAGCCTATGTACAAACTCTCATATTTAAGAGTTCCCGACATCCCCCAGCCCTGCTCCGCCACACAGCAGGAGCAAGCAAGAGAGCAACAGAGGCTCTCTCTGTACTTACATCTGCTCCTCATCCCTCATCTTGCTGCCTGAGCTCTCCCTTCTATCAGATCAGCGGCTACCTTAGATTCTCATACACGAACCACACGTACACAACTTCTAGGCTGCTCCTTATGAGAACCTAATGAGGTGGAGCAGAGGCAGTGATGCCAGCACTAGGGAATGTAATTATGGTGTATCATAGAACATATACTAATTAAAAAAAAAAAGAAACTACAAAGAAAAAGTAACCTTCTCCACTCCCAATACATAGGAAAATGAATGTCTTTTTTTTTTTCCATGAAACTAGCTCCTTGTGCCAAAAACATTGGAGATCGTTGTGGCTTGTGTCTAGATGTCCTCCCAAAGCCTCATGCAGTCATAGGTAGGACTTTTTCAGAGGTGACTGATTCATGATTGATTCAGGCTGCAATGCTAGGATTAAGGGTGCCAGGATGAAGGGTAGATGATTACTAAATCAGCCTGCTGATTGGTTTGGCACCGCCCTAATCCTAATAGCCTGGTAACAATATAAAGGACAGAAATAGGTTTGTCTTCCCCCTTGCTTGCTAGCTTTTGCTGTCTTCTGCTTGCCATGAATTGGTTCTCTTCTTCATGGCTCTTCTGCCAAGCCACCCTGCCTTGGAACTAGCTGATGATGAACTGAAACCTCTATAAACTGGGAGCTAAATAAAGCGTTCTCTCTTTTACTTTGGGAATGGAGTATATTTTGTCGCACCAACAAAAGAAAAGCAGTTAAGACAGAGCCCACTACTTTAAATAATCTCAAGACCACTTACAATACCTAAAACAATGAAAACGCTATGTAAACAGCTGTTATGCTGTATTATTTAGGGAAAGACAAGACATAAAAATTTGTATATACTTGGTACAGACACCAATTCTTTTTTCAAGTATCTTCAGTGTAAGGCTGGTTGTACCTGCTGATGTGGAAACAAGTCTTTTGAAGTCTCACAAATCTGAGCCTTCTGTATTCTGACACCTCCTGTTTCAAGCCCTGCTAGGAAACTTCCCAAATCCTTTGGCCCTTACCCACGCATCACTTCTAAACACTTTTCACATTTTGTTTTTACAAGTTAACACCTAAATGTGAAAGTATAAAAGAATAGAAAGGTCTTGTTGTTTCAGACAGTGTCTCTCCAGGTAGCTCAGACTGGCCTGGAATTCTCAGTGATCTTATTGGCTCAGTCTCCCAAGTGCTAGGATTATAGAAATGTGCCACCACATGGGCTCCAAAAGGTCTTGTTCTTAATGTCTTCCTGTACACAGTCTTGTCACTTGAGGCAGGGACGTAGGTTAAGATCTCTGTTACCCTCTCATAGTACTCAGGTGTGAAAGGCAGGGGGGTTCCTTCATGATTCAGCCTGCCTAAGCCATGGCACCCAGAAACTCAATCACACATCAGTCCAGAGGAGTCTGTAAAGGTATTTTTTAGATAAGATTCACACATAAATCAGTTCACTTTGAGTAAAACAAATTATATGCCATCATGTGGGTAAAACTGATCTAATCAGTCAAAGGCCTTAAGATAAAAATCCTGAGATGTCCCAAGGAAGAAACTGTGCTCTACACTGCCCTTGCCCTGAGTTGCAACATCAGCAATTTCCTGCATGGCCGGCCCTCTGGCCCGCCCTGAAGGCTTTAGACTTGCCAGCCCTTTTGGTGGTGTGTGCCAATTCCTTAAAATAAATCTCCCTACACAGGAAAGAAAGAGACCTACATGATCTCTCCCTCCACACCTGGCTGGTCTGTTTCCCTGGAAAACTCTGACTGACAGGTGGGTAGAGCAAACACCCACAATGGCTGGGTCCCAACAAAGCAGCCCCTTCCCATCCTCCCTGCAGCCCCTCCCGGAACCTCCAGCCCAATCACTGGCAGGAGCGTCCTTTTACTTCCAAACAAAACCATGCAGAAATCCTAACACATGTAAAAAGGAAGGAAGATTTCTCTGATTGAAAATGGGGTAAAGGTCTCCAGGCCATGGGGTGACTCCTCAAAACAGACACACACACACACATACCCCTCCCCTGGAACCCCGGGGCCTTAAGGAACAACGTGAAAACCAATGACATAAATTAGTGGTCACTGTCATGTTTCACGAGCTACTAAAAATCACAAAGAAGATGGGTGCTTTCTCGCCAACTTTTACTTTGCCAAAAAAGGGCATAAAAACAACAACATAAGCAACAATCCACTGCCCTCTATTTCGATCATCATTTCCTCAAAAAGTACATGTGTAATGCTTTTTCTTAAAAAGTAAGGAAGACTGTGATTATAAGACTGTCCTTTAAGATAGACTTTGGCTTATCAAGAACTCACTGATTCCCCTTTCTCCCACTGCAGCATGGTGAAAACAGCTCCACCCCAGCCAGATACAACCACTGGGGCTAAGGGGGCTGGAGGTGCCCCTTGGACGTAGACAGGTCAGCTTCCCTGAACCTTTGGGTTATTTGACACAATTTTTACTCTAATCATTCCCAAAAGGACTTGAGGTGGCTTACCTAGAAAATGCATTATAAGCAAACACGACCAAGCAAGAGACACCAGTATGCTGATCACAAGTGCAGCTGAATTCTAGCCACACCACCTCCACTGACCTGCTGGGAAGTGGAAATGCAAAGCGCCCCCTGTAGGCAGCAGAAGGCCATTGCCTCTTGGGAAGGAGGCAGAGGCCCTCTAGCACTAACTTCTAAAAGGTATTTGAAATAAGGTTTAGAGCAAATGAGGTCTCATATTTCACCTGGCTTTGTCTTTCACCAAAAGCAAAGCATAAGGCAGCAGGTGGTACAATTCCATGCGGTGCGCAGTCAAGAATCCAGGCTATGGTGTCAGAGAGAACTGGAATGACTTCAGATATCATCACTCACGGTGTGACTTCAGGCACATTAATCTCTCTGAGCTCGAGAGATTGGCTGAGCACATTAAATGAGATAAGATACACCCATTTCCACCACATTGTGGTAATAATAAAGGAGCTATCCAGGGGTTACATGAAGGTGACTCATGGAGGCCGATGAGGCTCCTGTGCGTGGCTATCTAGTGGAATGAGCCCCACAGACGTGGGGGTGGTTTCTGTCCCATTCACAGCAGTGAGGGTTGTTTCTGTCCCCATGCCAAGTACGATGTCCTAATTCTGGGCCTAATAAACATTTGTTGAATGGATGAACAAACCAAGGCAGCTCAGGATGCCGACTGCAGAGATAGGACACTGTGACTCTTAGCCACCTTCGATAATTAAATACATAGTCACACGTGAGTCCTGGTCATCACCTTTTCTCTAGATCTCTCCCTATCGATCCAGGCAGGAGGTGGCCTGCTGAGTCATAAGTAGAGCAGAGGCAGCAGCCTGTCCCCGGGGCCCACCCAGGGCCTGCAGAAGACAGCTGGCTCCAGCCAGGTCCCGGTCAGGGAAAAGGCCTCTGTACTTAGGAGAAGGGCTGCCACAGGGCCTCTCCTGAGGGATGAAGCCTGGCTCAGGCAGGACCCTTCCCGCTCTGGGGACTCCAGCTGGGAACTGCCAGTATGTGCACAACTGGCCAATGGGTTCAGCTTCCTTGGGTCCTGGTGGGCAGACACCAAAGCGCTCAGGGCAGGCAGGGCTGCAGGAAACACAGAGGCCCTGGAACTAGCCGCTTAGGATCTACCCTCTGCATCCAGCACTGGCTTGGGGAGGCGATGGCATCTCACCTCTCTGGTCCTCAGGGTTCTCAGCAGGACACTAAAGGGGAAGGACCAGAACAGTGGCTGATGACCACAATCACCCACACAATGTTAGAAAAACTCATCTGTGGGCACTGCTTCAACACATGTGGATTCAAAACCTTTTCTTTTTTAAATTCATCAGATGATTCTAAGTACTGCTTTGGCAAGCCATTAAAGGACCATTTAGGTCCCTTCCAGTCCCCATATTTTCCAGTAACATCCTCCATCCATCCTCAGCCATGTGAGATTCACCACCATTCCTATGAGGAAGGAGGTGGTCAAGGGAGAGAGGCAGGCACAGAGGTGGGCAGGGCAAGGGATAGTGGGGTCCATGGAGTGGGCTCTAGAACCAGCCCAAAGTGGAGGGCTGGTTCTGGTTCATTAACCTCAGGGTGTGGCGATTCCCACCTGTGACAATCCCCTGCAGAGCTGCTGGGAGACGCCAACCCATGACAGGTGACATCATGACAAGGGTCACTCCTTTATGCGCCGCTCACATCAGCTTGCAGAATACTGGCATCACGGATTTACAGGGAAGTCTGGGGTGGATTCTTCACCCCCACCGTCTTTTTAAACCAGGGGTGAGGCAGGTGGTAATATCTGTATCACCTGAGCCAAAATGTGCCCATCTCTTACGAAAAAGAAAAGGACCACAGGTATCTCTGCACCACAGTACGGGATGTCTCAGTCCTCAGGGAGGGGCAGCAGCAGGCATGTTTAATGGCACTCGCCTGGGACAGAAGCACAGGGCCCGTGTCATGGCCCCGAACGGACCCACCGCAGCCCAGCTCATCTCTTAGGGCTTGGGCTTCCACCTCCCCATAGGGAGCACCCATTTGGGGTCAGGCACAAGCACGTAGAAAAGAAAAAACAAGAAAAATGGAAGGGGGAACAAGCAAACACGTGAAAGACAACAGAACAGAGCATTCAGAGCTACAAAAAAGCAACACAGAAAAGACCCTGGAAGTGAGCAAGCCTCCACCAGCCTGCGAAGAGGCCAAAGGCAGGCAGGGAAGAAATGAGGCAGAGCCTGAGAAAAGAATCAATTTCATCTCTTTTTAAAATATTTGACTCTGCCTATAAAATGTTAAAAAAAAAAAAAAAAAAAAGAGGGTTGATCTGCCTTGTAGGAGCAGGGGAGGAGACAAAGTAAGTAGAAGCAACCCAAGTGTCCACGGGGGAGCTGAAGGGTTAAACGCCACAGAATACTACTCAGCCCTTAAGATGAGAGAAAATTCTGACCCATGCTACAACACAAATGAACTTTGAAGACACTGTGCTGAGTAAATACGCCAGTTACAAAAAGACAAACATTGCACAATTCTACCGATAGGTGCCTAGAGTAGCCCAGCACAGACGCGTGGGCATTGCCAGGGGCTGGGGGTGGACCTACCGGAGTTAGCGTGTCATGGCTACGAGGTTTTGGTGTTGCAAGATGAAAAGTTCTGTGGATGGATGCTGGTGACAGCTGCACAACACCAGGAATGTACTTACTGCTGTGAGCCGTACACTTAAAACGGTTAAGAAAGCAAATTCTGTTATGCAGAGTTTTGTACGTTGTTAAAGCATAAAAATGGGACTAAGAAAAGAGAGGAGGAAAATGGAAATGAATGATTCAGGATGCAGAGAAGAGGCAGAGAGTAAGAGCAATGACTATAACACACACACACACAATCTCACTAATCCTCCTTCCTGGCTGGCTCAAAACCTCCCTGCCAGCCAGGCTCTCCTTCAGCCTCACGATCCTTTTCCAGGTTCCAAATGAGATTCCCACCTCTGGGAAACGCCCAATGCGTTTCAGCACATTAAAGGCCCTGGGAAGTCCTTCAGGACCCAAACCTGTTCAGCAAGGTCTTCCCACATGTGAGCCTTTTTTCACTTAATAACCAGTTACGCTTCGCTGAGCACACCCAGGAAAACACAGCTGTAGTCAACGAGCGAAGGGAACCCTTGGGGCAGGAAGAGCACCTGCAGATGTCAGAAGGACCCTGGCAGCCCCTGCGAGGACAGAGGACAATCCTCAGTCTGCATCCCGGAGTCAGAGGCCACAGTAGCAGGCACCTGGAGGGGACAGAAGCAGACCACCAAATAAGCAGGTCGCCCTCTTCCTCCCTCTCCACCGCTGCTGCTGCATCTTCTCCACAGTCTCCACACCCACTTGCCTAACTGTAGTTCGCTCTCAAAGGGGCACAAAGGGACAGTGCATTGGCCCAGAAACCAAGGGACCAAGGTATCTGGCCTGGCTCTGCCACTTGCTATGTGGCCTGAACCAAGTGCCCTCTGGCTCAGAACCAGGACAGCGGAAGGGCTCAGTACAAGGACACAAACTCCAAACCTGCGCTGCTGGGGCTGGCATGGGGTACAGGGTCAGCCCCTTCCTCTAATTCTTCCCAGGGTGCCAGGCAGAAAGGCCTGCCTCCTTGGCCTACTCTCTCCCTGTAGGGAGGAGGCGGGAGGAGGCAGAGTGGAAAATGCGGTTCAGTCCCTGGCTCTGGAGAACCTGCTGATCAGGTAACAACAGCTTCAGGGCCCTGGGGAGAGAGTGCAGTAGCCCTGCCCCTTCCTTTTCAAATAGGAAATGGACACTGAAGGACTGTGACTTGCCCAAGACCCCATGGCTGAGGGTCCTAGGAGCTAGGCCTCTAGGCCTGGGCCCAGAAAAGAGAGGGGGGTAAGCCGAGCCTCCCTGAGCCTGCTAGGGGGCCCCAACCCACGTTTCTCAATTTTTCAAACATAAAAAATTTCCTATGGCCAACATGCACATGGTACTTTTAGGATTAGGAGAAGATAATGTGAAACCTACTCATTTGGAGCCAGATACAACAGCAAAACAGAGCAGGGAAGGGGCTGCAGGGCCCAGTGACAGTGTGGAGGACAAGCATAGGTCACAGTAGGCAAGCGCAACCTCTGTGGGGACCCAGAGCGGAGATCCCGGCTGCCCGGTGATCTCTGCTCCAGACCCTCTCCAAAAGCAAGGGAGGCGGCAGGACACCCTAGACAAATGCCAAGCGGAGGCTTCCATGAACTAGGCCCAGGACTGTTTCAGAATCCAAAATCAAACTGGCACTGACATTTACTAAATCCACCACAGTGAATGCCCAGGCTGCCTACAGGGCCCGCCCACCCCCCTCCGTGCCCTGGCTACCAGCTCCCCACCCAGGCCCTCAGCCCCACCCAGCACTATGGTCCTGCTGCACTGGGTGCTGCTGCCACAGCTCTGCAGACACACGAGGTCAGTCCACATCAACAGCCACCTGTGACACAGGACAGGCCTGGGCACCCACTCTCGAGAACACCGGTGACTGCACAGATCGGGAGAAAGAGGCTCCTCTGGCACTTGCTGGCTTCCACAGCAAAGCCGAAAACCCCATCCAGGCCTTGGAAAGCCCTGACCCACCCTCCAGAGTCCTTAGGAGGTGCCGCTGCCAATGCAGGGACCAAAACCACATCAAAGCACAAGTACACGGTGGACCTCTAACTGGTGTCCTGACTTGGAATCTGCTCCCTGCTTAGGATCCTGTACAGGGGACAAACCCCTTAAAGGGTTTTCAATGGTCACGCACCAGGCCATTGAAATCCCATGCAAACTATGATCGGCAAGGAACCAAGGGGACGTCATCCCCCATCACTCCTAATCACCCGCTATCCAGGAGTAAAGGCTGCCTCATGCATAGTGTGGGGAACAACGCCTAAGTTTATCCCCAGCTCCAAATTCCAAACAGATTAACAAACAACACAAAAAGCAAATGAACAAAACCTGTACTTCTACACTGGCAAACGTCTGCACACAAAGAGAATAGGCTTTCCTATACAGTACACAAACTTAGAGATACACGTGCATGTATATGTTTAACAAAAAGGAAACAGGATCTTCTTAGAGACCAGCAAGACAGAACGACTTCTAAAAATAATCACCATCCTGACTCGCAAAGGGTTTGGGGTGGGAAGTTGGTTACTCACCAGCAAGGGGACTTCCAGACGTACACATTCTACAAAAGGTCCCCCAGTTCACTGCCACCACTAAGAACCATGACTTTGGAGCAAGGGAAGGGCTAGTTTGTGGGAAAATCAGCTGAAATATGTATAGCAGAATAAACGGAGCCAGGAGGCCTGAGAGAACACAGCCAACTAATCCTGCAAAGCCCCATACTTCCTTTGCACTCGGGGCACCCTGGCCTTGGGGGACAGGAGGAAGCAGGCTCATGCGTAGGGAACAGACCATTCTAGCCCTTATGCCTGTGTTCCACAGGCGCCCACGGTCCAACTTCCCTGGTCTCTAAAGTGTGGCGCACAGACTACAGAGCATCCACCCTCTCCAGTCGAAGTCTTGGAAACTCCCAGGTCCCCCAGGCCACATTTTGGGGCAGGTGGGGAGCACCGTTGTTTCTTGGGGCAAAAGGACTGAGTGAATCATTCCCATCACAAGTTCAGCAGAAGAAACAGATTCCACTACCGCAATGATAATCAAGTTTCTTGGGCTCCTGGGGAAGCAGCCATAGCACCAACCCCACGCCCCCTCACGCAGGCCACAGTGTATGATTCAGTCCTTGATTATGTCCAAGGGTGGCACCTAGAAAGAGGGGAGTCCATCTGTAAGGAACAGAGCTGTCACTGTGCTCCCCTCTACACAATTTGGTTTTTCTGGGCCATGTGACTTTGGTGGGGGCATAAACCAGGCACAGAGAGGAGAAGAACAGCTGTGACTGTGGACCACACGGACAGGCAGGGTGACGGAGGAAAGCAGCATGGGCCAGGGCGTGGAGTGCATGAGATCACCACCCATGTCTGCAGGAAGAAAGGCTGCTGGGGCCAGACCTGGGAGGTCCTGGGTTCCTCGCTGAAGAGTCAAGAATTTACAGTCAAACGTTTTCCATGGCTCACTCCCAACAGCCAAGGGATGGCAGCTGTGAAAAGCTGCATGGTCAGCTGGACAGATGGGTCCTCTGCACCTGAGAGGAAGTAGCAGGCCCACATAACCGAAGCACGGCCTGATGGACACCAGTGTCTCCAAAACTGCAGCTATGGGGCTACTAGCAAGGCCATGGTGACACCACATCCCACTGAAGTCTACATCTTCACCCACCCCATAGCTCACAGCCCTGCCTGAGGCTCAGAGAATGCCCTTTCCACATTCCTGACCCTAGGAGGCAGCCCTGGGTTCTACAGCCCAAGCAGAAAGGGAGGAACAAATCCACACCTGGCCCAAGGCCAGGGTACCCTGCACATGCTCAGAATGCCCTCCTTGCAGCCCACCACAAAGTATTAAATAATCTCTGCTCTAGAGGGGAGAAAAATTCCCAGGATTCTAGGTACCAGAGCTGGGACTTCAGGGGTGCAATTGGTAACCCTACTGGGAGACAGAAAGGGAAGGCAGGTTTCCCTGGGCTACAGGGAAACCTGAGCTAGGGTCACTCCCATCCACCTGGCCCAGTAAGAAAAGAAGCCTGGGTCACAGGTTCTAGTCCCACATTTAGCCCTAATAGGCCTTGTGGGTGCAGGCCAATCAATTTGCTTCCCTCAGCCCCTAGTGCCTGCATTTGCAAAATAATGGTAATACTAGAAACAGAAAGCTAGCTATCCCATTTTACAAAGGGAAAACAGAGGCAAAGAGTTGCAAAGCAACTTGCCCAGGGGCAGGGTACACAAGAAGGATTAGAAACCAGGTGCTCTGTCTCCAGAGTCATATTCCTAACCGCCAGGTAACCCAACCTCTCAAAGGATCACAGGTGATCTCCAGCTGCCCTTCTGTTCCCAACATGCTGTGCTTCTATGACCACCTATATGCCACCTCCTATGTGTCTGACCTGGGAAAGGGGGAGTAGCCTAACATTATTAAATTCTCACTTATTAACGTCCATGTAGCCACTGGGAGGGCTCTGTCTACACTCAGCCTGCAAGCAGTGGGCTAACAGGTACTCATAAGCCTTTTCCCAGAGAACACACAGCTTCGACCTGTCCCACAACCCTGGCCATTGGCTGGGCCACTGCTCTTACCCAGAACTGATCCACACAAACCCATTCTGTGTCCTGAAAAAAAGCTTGAATGTTGGCCAAGGTCACAAGCAGGCAGGGCATCTGAAAGCCTCTCCATCTTTTTGCTGCTATCACAGACTACCACCAACTGGGTATAACAATAGCAGTGTATCTGGGCCACAGTTCTGTAGCTTCCAAGTCCAAGTGCACATGCCAGCATCTGGCGAGGGTCTCTATGCTGCATCATCACAAGGCAACAAGTGTATAAAACCAAGGAAATCCAGCCAACCCTATGCTTTTATCAGGTACCCATGCCCCCTATAATGGACCCACTCCCAGGATAATGGCACTTGTCCATGGAGGAGGGCAGGGTTCTCACGACTTCAGCACCTCCTGAAAGTCCTGCCTCTCAGCACTGCTACAAAAGCAATTAAACTTTAGTATGTTTTTCAGAGGGGCTCTCTAAGCCACAGCAGTATTCAAAGGCTAAGACCAAAATATGCCAATAGTAAAGTTGCCTCCCAGAATTTAACTCAGGCTAATAAAGAGGACTGTGAGGACCTCCCACTGACTCAGCCAGACCTGGGGATGCCACTGGCCCATAAACACCCTCCTCGCAAGTAGGGACAAGATGTTCGAGGCACACTGGAATGCCCCACCCTTCGAGATGTTTTATTTCTCTAGCCTACAGGCAAGCCCACTAAAGCCTCTTAGTGCCGCTGTGAAGAATGAAGTCAACCCAGCAGTCCCCAAGGAAGCACAGTAACCCACCTGAGAGCAGGTCACCACTGCAGGTGGGCAGAGACGAGAGCGCAGGCACCTGGACATGGCCAAAGGACACGCAGTTCCCGCAGCTCTGCCACAGGGTTTGCACGGTGGGGCCCTCTGTGAGCTTTTACTTGGTTTCATTGTTCTGCCGCCCATCAGCTTCCCCCTTTCATTTTGCTAACATTGAAACAGCATGGTGGACTGGCCCAGGCCTCTAAAGCTGAGAGGTGACCTTGCCCCTCTGACAATCTTCCAGAGACACTCTGCTGCAAATCTCAATCTCAGACTCATAGAAACCTTCTTCAACCACCCACTCAAGACAGAGACAGCCTCTGCCGCTAAGGAACAGATACACTGGCTGGCAAACCAGACTAACGGGGGCCTCATCAGAACAGGGTGGAGTGGAGGGGACAGGAGGTAGGGGAGACCTCACGTGTCAAGAAGGCAGCATCCTTTTGGAACACAGGGCTGACAGCAGAATCAGAGGGAACAGATCTGAAGTCCATCCATTCCCTGATTCAACGACTCAACAACTGCACAGCGAGTACGGTCAGGACCTGCGGGTGTCAGGATGGTTCCAGTCCTCAACCAGCTCCCAAATGAAACCCTATTCTTTCGCTGTGTGAACTTGGATAAATTACTGCACCTCCATGGACTGCAGTTTCCTTGTCTCGGAAACCCCTCTCCCGTGTGCTTCCTGAAGTGTACACTTGAGGAAACTTTGGCACAACCATGACCTAGCACAGTGTGGAAGGTGCTCTGTAAATGCCCATCTCACTGCACTGGTTCTTAAAAAGGTTGCAGTGTCCCCTTCCTGGAAGAAGGACCACTCCTCTGTCAGTACAGGCGGCTGGGCCACCACCAAGACGAGCTGCGCTTTGCTTGAAGGAGCAGCTGTTCCCCACTGCTTGCCGATATTCGCACAAAGGACTTCACTGCAGGTTTGATGTGAGTCCCATTCAGTTAGAGAAGAGGAATAGGATGACCAAAACGTCCCACACGACAGTCCCCAGGATCCCAGAGGAAAGCTCCCAACCACAAGGAACTGGCTTGTGGACTGCAGGCCACAGTATGAATTTGCAGGAATGACACCCCACACTGACTGGTGACCAACAAAGTTTGGCCAGGTGACACTGCCTTTCC
>PVJX010003459.1:0-61277 GCA_004027295.1 Dolichotis patagonum | reverse complement strand
ATATCTAGAAAGATGCCATTTTTACTAATTCCAGCCTCCCCATGCCCTCCAGCTGGATCCATCTGAGTGGGAACAAAACCACCACTGGACCCTGACCCAAAAACAGTGCCCACTACTCCCTGCAGCCCTCCCATTGTGCCCAACCTCCTCATAGAAGGGAAACTGAGGCCCAAAAGAACAACTGGACTTGCCCATGGCTGCGCCTTAAGGAGCTGTGACCCTCCCACCTTCACATGTCTTCCTTCCCTATTTCAAAGGGAAAGAAGTTCTGCTTAAATTAATCCTGATTATATAATAAAGTAAACATGGAGACAGCTAATACAGCAGGGAGGTCACTAGTATCAGCTTACACAGGCGCAGAGAGGCCCCAGGAAGGTTACTCACCTGATCTAGCTGTTCTGGGCCAAGGGCGACTCTGGGGACCTTTGACAGGTACTGAAGTCCAGGGTCAGGGCTGGACAGGGACCTGGAGTACCGAGATTCCCTGACACTGCTGCAGGGATGGGAGGTTTCTTGGGTTTTGTTCACTGTCTATTGCAACTGCAAATACTGCATTTGTTGAAAGAATAAATGTATTAACAACTGTAAGGAAGTCCTCTCCAGTCTCTAACAGTCTAAATCAATGAAACTGCTAGAGCCCTTGGAAAAACCAAAGTTTTCATGTAAGTGTCATTTGGAAGAGGTAAGTCTGTCATGATGCATCAGGTCCATTTGCAACTTAGAAAATTCTGTATCAAAAAAATTCTGTAAAGGGGGCAGAGGATGTGGTTCAGTGGTCGAGGATTTTTGCCTGGCCTATGGAAAAAGTCCTGGGTTCATCTCCAGCACTAATAACAGTAAAGCAAAACAACTTTAGGAAAAACTGGGAGCCTCGTACACTGTTGGTGAGAATGTAAAATGGTACAGCTATCATGGCAAACAAAGCGATTCCTTGAATTATTAAAAATAGAATTACCAGAGGATCCAACAATTCCACTTGCAGCTATACACTCAAAAGAGCCAAAAGCAGGTATCTCTACAGCCACACTCTCAGCAGGATTGTACTCAGCACTCAAAGCCTAGAAGTAACCCAACTGTCCATCAATGAATGGATAAAGAAAATGTTTTCTACCATACAACAGACCATCACCCAGTCTTAAAAGGGAAGAAATTAGCCGCGTGTGACAGCTCATGTCTGTAATTCCTGCTCTCTCGAGGCTGAGGCAAGAGAATCCTTGTGAGTTCGAGACCAGCCTGGGCTGCAAAGTGAGCTCAAGGCCAGCCTGAACTGATGGTGAGACCCTCTCTCAAAAGACATAAATAAATAAATAAATAAATAAATAAGGCAAAAATTTAGATACATGCCTCAGCACGGATTAACTCTTGAAGATATTGTGCTAAGTGAAAAAAGCCAGTCGTAAAAGGACAGATACTGTGATTCCAATTAGAAGAGTCAAATTTGAAGAGAAAGTAGAATGGGGGAGGGGAGAAGGAACCAAGGACTTATTATTTTAGTTTTTACAAGATGAAAAGACTTAAGACTGGCTGTATAACACACACTCCTGAACTGTATACTAAAAGGTAAAAAATATAAATTTTATGTATATTTTGCCACAATAAGAAAAAAAATATCCTAAGTCTGATCAATAGCTCACTCCAGGTACATTTCAGGGTCTAAAATCCTGGCACAACCAAGTAATTCCCTGAGGTTTGCCATGACACCTGTGACAGCAGGTTTTCTGTCTGTCTGTCTGTCTGTCTGGGGTAAAGGCAGCCAGCGATCTCAAATGCACAGAGTAATTCCTTGAAAATACAACGTTCTTAGCCCCAGAGGCTGCTATGGAAGGAAATGTCTGGAAAGTCAAGCCATGGCGTCCTGGGCAGAAGGCAATGCTTGACACCGGAAGACAAAACACTCAGAACAGCGAGCCCAAGTCCTCTTCCTTCCCACTTGCTGACCTGGCCCGGTGCCATGGCACTTCCCTCTCCAGCATGGGCCGAACCACGCCACCCCAAAGGGACTATTACAGCAAGCAGCACCCCACGGGCTCAGGCATGGAGGAGCCTAGCATTTGTGAGAGAGCAGGAGGTGACAAGCCTGGTGCTTACGAGACCTGCCCTGGGCATCAGTGCCAGAAGAGCTGGGGGTGCCTGATGTTCTGTGGGCACCGGCGCTCCTGGAACCCATGGATAGAACAGGGAGGCGGCGGATACTTTGGGTGTGGCCCTGCCAGCTTCTACAAGACCAGCTCCACGCCCTTCACTGAGTCCTCACCTTCCAGAGCGTGCCCCATGATTAGCCAATTAGCCACAGGAAAGAGGATTTTTCAAAGCAGCTGTTGCCGGCCTTTGCTCATCCCCTTCACGACTTCTAATTATGCGCAGTGATGCGTCTGTGTGTCTGTCTCCCATGAGAGCCGGAGAGAACCGCGCAGGCAGGACCTCGTGCATCGTGCACCACTGCCCAGGATCCAGAGATGATGAAGGTTCAGCCACAGACATGCGCCAAGCAGGTCCCTCGCTGCAGATCTGTGTCCCTAGCACACAGATCTGGCCACCATCTGGGGCTCTGTACGTAGAGGGACAGCTGAAGATGTGAACCCCATCCAAGCTGGGTTTCAAGAGTTGGGGGTGTCAGAGGCTAAACTAGGTATCTGGGGTAAATTCCCCAGATGTCACAACCAATACCACTATCAAATTATCCCCACAGTGCAGGATGATGTATGTGTGGTCAGAGTTGGTCACAGCTTCAGGGGACCAGTCTCCTTTCTTCACACACCTTTCCCCTTTCACACGAAATACAATAACAGGGACAGACACAACATATCTGAAACTTCAGGCTTGACATTCCAAGAATGTCACACCAAAGGGAGCCATGAGAAGACTCCAGCCTCCAGGACCCGCTTGCTAAACTGCAGCTAGATGACTTACATGATTTAATATTTCCCTTCCCTTTGCTGCGGCAGGGGAGGGACATCTTCCAGTTTTCAGGAATGACAGGAACCCCCCATTATGGCCAAGATCTTAGACTGACTAAAACCTTCTCAGGCGTATGATTTAAGCCAAAGCTGCCCATCAGAAGATTTCCCAGAAGTGACAGGAGATTGGCACAGTGTGGCAGCATGCAGGAGTCTCAGTGGGTAAAAGGGACAGGCTCCTTATGCCAGAAAGACCCGCCCACCACTTCACAGTCAGAACTGCTGGTGGCTGGGGACAGGCAGCTCAGGTGGGGTCCTTGCCTTCAAGGCAGCTATAGTCTAGTAGGGGAGAAAAGGGAAACCAAATATTTCTCAACACCATGAAGCGAAAGCAGAAGATGCTATGAGGGCCGACACAGGAACCTAACTGCTGAAGGTGACGCCGAAGTGGGGACCTGAGGCTGAGGAGGTGAGGCACGGAAATCACATGACACAGAAGGGACTGGGCAGGGGTGTGGGCAAGGCCCGGGGGGCTGGCATCTCTGAGCCGCTGAGTATCAGGAGGGAGGCTGGAATGTGGCACAAGGACCTGGGGCCCGTATGAGCTCTGGACCCTGAGCACATGAGTTATTTTACTCTCAATGCTGTTTGTGTTTGGCTCTGACCTTGGCTGTGAATTTGGGAAAGGAAGACAGGAGGTGGTTCCTCACTGTGACATTTCCAGGGCACACAATCCCCTCTGTGGGTGGTGGGGAGACACTTCAGGGAGCCTTCCCAGTGCCCCCTCTGTCCCCCTCCTAAACTGCTCCCTTGAAAGGCGTGGCTGACCCCATCTGTGCCACTGGTAGCACTGGAAGACCTTTGGCCACGCAGCCTGACCCCTGGATGACTCAGCTTCCTGGTGGTGAATTTGTGAAAGGTCCTGGCAGGAAGGAGGCAGAGAGCTATAAACAGGGCCTTCCAGAAGTATCTGCCACAATCTCCCCTTGGTTCCAGGGCAGGGCTGTGGCCACTGGAATCGCCTAAATGAAGGGTTTGCAGTTTCAAAGTGTTGCTGCTGATGGTTTCAAGCCGATGAAATAAACTATCATTTCTAGGCAGGCACTTTGGAAATCAGGGACAAGCAAGGCCCCACGTGGACCTGGGTAGCTGGCTCCTCTCCCTGCCCTCGTCCCAGAACCCACCCCAAGGGTCTTCCCAGCTTCCTCTTAAAAATCCTGGGGGTCTACATTTTCCATGCAAAGAGGAAGCAGAGTTCCCAAAAGTCACACTGCTCCATGGAATAAGGAGTGGAGATCTGAGGCTGGAAGCTTCGCCTGAGATCACTTGTTTGATCTCGCCATTTTGCAGACAGACACTGAGGCTCAGGGCAAGCGATATGTCTCTCCCAGGACTGCTCTTCTGTGGGTCTCACGTCAGCTCAAGCCAATGAGGATTCACCTAAAAGGCAACTACACCTGTGCAGACATAGAAAGACCCACCCTTTGCCTTCCGTCTCCTCCTTTTGCTTCCTGCTACGACTGCTGGCTGCCTGGGGGTCGAGTGCTTCCCAGTCCCTTCAATGCTGGCTACTCTGAGACCAGAAATCTGTTTTCAATTTCAAGCAGCTTCTGGTGAAAGCTCAGCTTCGCAGCAACTATTGGTTTTCAGAGACTGAGAGAGAATTTCAAGAGCTTTCTTATGATTGGGTCATCAGAAAATACAAAGATCCTTGAGGCTGGAAAACAGGAACGCTCACCAAGGTCAGGCCAAGCGTCACTGTCACGGAGGACCCTCTCCAAAGCCTGTGAAGGGACAGTGCTAGTCCAAGGGTAAAGGGAATCTGCCATGCCCCACAGTTGCAGCGATTCTGTAATAGCAGGCTGCAGTTTCAACCTCTCTATCTCCTCCTGAAACTTCAAAGATTTTGTTGGGAGGCACTTAAATAGTAAAGTCCCTCCAATGTGGAAATACATATGCACTGTTATTTACATTGTTTGTACAATTAAAAAGTGATTTTTGGGTTGATATTCTTGAAGCGCTAAGGCCTAACTATAAATTTTCAGTGATTTGCAAAGTAATTTGGGAAGGGGGTGGTTTGTGGCCTTGTTAGGTAACCCAGGTTGGCCTTGAACTATGGTTGAATCCTCCTGCCTCAACCACCCAAATGCTGGGATTACAGGCGTGCGCCACCATTTCTAGCCCAAAGCAAATTAATTTACTACTTTTCCCTTCCTGGACTGCATAAACCTGTGTGCTGCCCAAGAAACCAAGGTTCAAGGAAAGAGCAGTGTTTAGGCATGGTTCCATTTCTGCCTCACCTACCTGTTAGCTTTTTAACCCTTTCACAGGAAACCTTCTCCTTCTGGAGGATATCTCCTTGGGCTCTGCCTCAGGACCAAATCCTGGTTTCATCCAGGCATGGCTGTCACCTGCCAGGTCACTTTCAAGGCTCTCTCTTCACCCTACCAGGTGTGACCTGGGTCAGTAAAGGTCACTCGGGCAAACCCCAAACCTCCACGCAATACACGACCGACCGTGTTTAATTTTTAGCTGCCTATCTGGATGCTGGTCCAGCTGACATCTGCTGCTCCTGCCACCCATTA
The DNA here is from genome assembly GCA_004027295.1 of Dolichotis patagonum. Classification (NCBI taxonomy): domain Eukaryota; kingdom Metazoa; phylum Chordata; class Mammalia; order Rodentia; family Caviidae; genus Dolichotis; species Dolichotis patagonum. The sequence continues at coordinate 55,795 of PVJX010003459.1, read as the reverse complement.
ATTATGAACCAACTATCAGCAGAAGTGTCTCTCACAGGACAGTGAGGCCCCTTCCTTCTTTTGTTCCCATCCTCCTTGGCCCTTAGGTGAAAATTCCTACCTGGGGAGGAGGCTGGCTTCTTGGTAAATTACCACCCAGTCCCCGGAGGGAAAAGGCAACTGGAAACACAGAGAGGGAGGAGGAGAAGGAGCCAGGAGACCCCAAATCACCAACGCTTTCCCAGCACGGCTCCAGGCAGAAAGGCAGAAATCCTGAAAACAGAGCCACAGGGGTACCGGCTTCCTAAAGGCAGCCAGGCCACCACCCACAGCGACCTTCTTAGCATTAGTGACTCCAATGCCCCGTTCTAACATCCTTGTCTCCCAAGGCTAGACACAGACCCTGAGGTGTCACCGTTCTTCCCAGGAGTCCTTCTTGACTTTCCCCACAGGGTCCAGGTCCCAGAGGACGGCTCATCACCCTTAGAGGATCCTTCCTTGATAACACCTTCTTACCTACCTGGGGAGGCACCTGAGCTGTATCAAGGCTCTGGTCTCCTGCCCAGCCCGATCGAAAACCACTACAGTCAGTAGTGATGACAGGGACCAAGTTAATCTTCACAAATGCCCCGAGTCTTCCCAGGTAGGGACATCACTATGAATCGGCAAGGTAACCCTGTCAAGCCACCAGTCAGCAAATACAGCCAGCAACAGTTACTCTAAGGAAAGCACCCTGGACCACTTGGTTAGACACGCCTGGTAGGCATGCTTGCAGGCCAGCGGCATCCTCTCTTTTGAAAGGACTCTGCTGCTTCTCGGTCTGACTCCTTGGAGCTGCCCGTCTGCTGGCCACCCCGCAACTCTGACCCAGGCTCTTGGCAGCCTGGAAACACCCAGGATCCGCTTGCCCTTGTTAGAGAAACAGTACCCAGCAACCAAGCAGCAGCATGAGTCAGAAGCCAAGCCTAGCGAGCCACGCAAGCCGCCCCACACCCATCCGATGCGAAGCCAGCAAGGTAAGGCAAGGCACCAGCAAAACCTCCAATCTGGGTGCTGCAGGAAAGTGGGACCAGAGGGAACCAAGACCAGGCACCGATGTCTACACAGAAAAGCAAGCAAGCAAAGCAAGCACACACAGGAGAGAGCAAGGCGAGAAAAGAACCCAGATGTCACTGAAAGCACAGTCTCATGTCAGGGCCACCAGTCTGTCAGTTCTGCTCCCCTGCACCCCCCCATGACATCCCCAGACTCAACTGTTGGGGACTTCAAGGGACAGGCTCTCTCAAAAAACTAAGAATGAACATATAAAATGCTAATTCCACAGAGGCCAGCCCCAGAAGCCCCAGGGCACCCTGCTGCTGCCCCCAAAGGTGGGCTGGTCCTTCTGAGCCTGCTCTGACGCCACCTGCGCCCCTTTCTTCACTGAGTGGAGGTAATGATAGTGGACAATTGTCCTTGTCCCCTCACAACAGATGGGAGACACTGTGTTAGGGAAGTCAGATACCCAAGGCCACACGCGGCCACACGAAATTCTGCAGTCCACGGAGGGAGAGTAGATTTCCCACCCCAATGGGTCATTTTATTCCTTTCACAGGTACAACCTGGACAAGAAACACAGTGACCCAGCACTTGTGCAGTTTCATACTTTTTAAACTGTGTTCCCCAAAAACCTAGCTTTTGTTTGTTTGTTTGTTTGTTTCTGAGATACAGTTAGTAGACCTGAAAGGCAGGAGGGGAAGGCAGAATTTCTCTTCCTACTTTCGATGAAAGCACTGTACTCTTATGGCCCAAGGTACTACGACACAGTACCCTTCCTGAAAGGTCGCTTTTATACTGTGACGGAGACAGGGAACCTCAGACCAGTCCAAATGTGAACCCTATATTTGGTGCAACTGTGACTCTGCTGGAACGAGAAGGGACAACAAAAGCTGCCATCTGCTGCAGAGAGAGAAGCCAGACAGGGTCAAAAATATTCTCCAGCAGAAACCCTCTGTTTATGTTCAATCTTTCACCTTCCTTCCTGGAGGATTCTACTGAAGAACTCCTAATCATACACTGGGGCCCTAGATTCCATGCCATACTTTCAAGGCACCACAATTTCCTGCTGGCCCTCCCTAGACTCTTTCTTCCCTCCAGAATGAAGCTGGGCCCTAGGATGAAACCTAGTCTTTTCCTGCTCATCTCCCCAGAGCCACCTCAGAGGCATCCCTGTCACTAATACCAGCATCGAGCCCAGGAAGCCACCTGCTTCTTCCTGCCTGATGCCCTCCCTCACTCCCGCCTCTCCAGCCCTAGTGTCGCAGAGTAAGGTCACATGTCTGGGCCACGTTTCTTTCTGAAGCTCAGTTTCCTCATCTGTGAAACAGAGTCACTACATGGCATTTCCAGTCTGTAAAGAGGAACTAACAGGATCAAATAAGTGACAGAGTGGAAGTCAAAACATTACAAAACTACTACAGCTACACAACTGCAATAGCAATGACAAACAGATCCAGGCATTCGGTAATACACTTCCAGAAATAATATAATAGGAGCTACTATTAGCTGTGTGCTCACCATGTGCCTGGACTTTTTGCTTTGTTTTGTTTTGTTTCTTTTTGTGTTTGTGTGTGTGTGTGTTTTGAGGGTTGTTTTGGTTTTTTTTTTTTTGTTTTTTTCCCACAGTACTGAGGGTCGAACACCGGGCCTTTGCACTGAGCTATATCCCCAGGCTTTTTTTTTTTTTAATTAAGGTCTTACTAAGTCATTAGGTTGCATAGGCTGAGCCTAAACTTGTGATCCTCCTGCCTCAGCCTCCGAGAGAGCTGAGATTATAGGTATGCAGCACTTCACCCAACGAGGCACTAGTTCTTAACACTCCAAGTTCCAAGGGAACTATTACAATGGTACTTTGGTTCACGAACTTAATTCTTCCCATGATTCTCACTCCAGAATGGAAATAATTAAGTTCATGAGCCAAGGTCCCACTGCAGTTCTCATAACGATGCCCTGCATTGGATCCTGCTAGTCCCACTGTGCAGATGAGAAAAGTAAGGCACCAGGCGGCTTCTGCCACCCCCAAGGAAATCTGGCTCCAGGCCTGTGCTGGAACCCAGCCAGCTCCAATCATTAACCAAGCGGCCTCTGATACAATGTGTTTAGTGGCTGAGGTTTGCACAAGTTACTCACAAACTTGAGCTCAGGTCCTGTGTTCAGGAAGAGAAACCCAGACCAGGGAAATGACCTACCCAGGGTTTCCAAGGTGGTCAACCCAGGACCAGGACTTGTATACAGAAGGGCCATCCCCTGCTTGGTGGCTTTTCCAGAGGCCCCACCCACAGTTTAGTCTGACCTACACGTACCTTTTCCGAGCCTCTGCCCACAGCAGCATCTCCAAAGTGTCCTTCCTGGTAACACCAGGAAAAAGAAGTACAGTGAGATGCAGGGTCAGGAGCTTCAGCCAGCAGTGACCAACAGTGGACACAGCCAGCCAGACCCTGGGCCCCGTAGGTTTTGGAGTCTCTGGCTGGTTGTGTCTAGCAGACCCAGGAGCTCAGCAAGGCAAAGGAAGTCCTCTCTCACGGTGACACACAGCTCAGTCCCTCCACTTGACCCACAGGGCCAGACATTTCCTAAGCCAATTACGCAACTCTCCCTTCACGGAGGCGGCTGCTGGGATTTCTCCCTATTTCCACATGTTTCTGGTTTTCTCTGAAGAAAGCACCAATGTGAAACCTTGACACCTCAGTGACCAGACAAGGGCCCCGCTGACCTGTCAGGGACGAGGAGCAGGGTGGAGCGTGCTCTCAGAAGCACCTTTGTAAGCCAGTATGGGCTTCCAGGCTGACTAAGGAGCCAGGATCAGCACCTCCGCAGAGCAGGGACCCATTCACCAAGGCCAGCAAAGTACCCAGACGCTGCTGCCCTGCAGGCTGAGGCCTTCAGACTGCAGCAGCCTGGCCCACACAGCCTGGACAACCCAGTCCTTGTCCACTAGCCCAGGTGACAGCAATGGCCCCCCATCCATGGTTTCAGCTACCTGTGGTCAACTGTGACCCAAAAATACTAAGTGGGAAATTCCAGAAAAAAAATTCATAAATTTTAAATAAATTTATAACAAAATAGTGTTATTACAATTGTTATTTTATTATTAGTTGTCATCTCTTATCAGGCTTACTTTTGGGGGGGGTAAGTGTTTGTTTGTTTGTTTTTATTTTGTTGCTCAATACATAGTCCTGGCTGGTCTGGAATTCAAAGCAATCCTCCTGGCTCAGCCTCCTGAGTGCTACCACACCCGCCTTGCCATATCTAAGTTATAAGTTAAATTTTACCATATGAGTTTCATACAAGGAAAAAAACACTGTGTACACAGGATTTGCCACTATCCGGGCTATTGGGCACTGCTGGAACTATAAAGACAGGCAATTCTTCACCTTAAAGGCAGCCAGCCCTGTTGCCTAAGCTCAGGGCCTAATTATAGGGACCATGCCTGCTTTGGGAATGGGGGCCAGGAATTCTTATTTTTGTAGCCTGGTGTCCAGCACAAGGCCTAGCCAAGAGGGCGCTCAGTAAATGTGGAATGAAACAAGCAGCTAAATGAAGGCATCACCTCATCAGGATAGAGTCGCTGCTTGCTGGGCCTTTCTGCAAAACACAAGGCCAAGCACAAGGGCTCAGGTGGCCTCTTTCGTGCCTAAGACCATTATGGATTAATAACAATGCAAAATAGATGACATAAAAACTAGCACCTGTTCAGCAGTAGGCTTTCATGCTTGTTGTTTCATTTGGCTTTTGTTTGCAGGATAGGTTTTTGCATATCTCTTAAAAACAGCCATGGCTGCATGCATTTACCCAGTACTCAGAGTACTTCTGTGTACCACACTCTGGCCAGAGAGGTCTGGAAGGACCGAGTCCCAGCCATGTACGCGAGTCAGGCTGTCTGTGGGAAGATCACTAGGGAAAGACCAACAGACGTACCTGCAGAAAGCACTACTGCCCCTCTGCTGCCTGCACACCCTGCTTACCAGGGAGCATGCGCTGGATTTCCAGCGCCAATGGGCCAGTCTTACTTCCTATGCTGCAATGGCAGGATCCCACTTTGATGCCAAACACCATGACCTGGCACCTGCAGGCTGCTTTCCACAATGAAAACCATGCTCCCTGAAAACTTGGCCATGGTGTCTAGCAAGACATAATCAGCAGACCAGGAAGCTGGCACACTGTGGGACCAGAGTATGCGGGACCAGCAATGAACACTTTGCAAAATGAACCACAATAATTCATTCACCAAAATATTTAATCTGCCCTGACTATGTGCAGCATGTTCTATCAATGAGAATACAAGGGGGAAAAGCTAAAAACAAAAAAACAGCCCTGCCCACTCTGAGCCTGCATTCTAATGAGGGGAGAGGAACCATAAACAACATATTGTAAATACAAATGAAAAATAAGTCAATGATAGTGTATGTGAGAAGGGAATAAATGCTGTAGAAGAAAACAAAGCAGGAACAGGCAACAGGAAAGTGCAGGGGGAACAGGGGAGCACAGACTCACTTTGACTCGGGTGGCCAAGGCAGACTCCAAGGACCAATCCGACTTTCCCTGAGCCAAGGCAGTGGGGAAAGAGAAGGAAACAAGCCCAAGATGTGCCACAGAAGCAGAGAGAGACAGGTTTTTCCATGCACTCCGGCAGAGGCTGGGATATAGAAGTTACCTTGGGGGGCTGGGGGAGGCACCCAGGCATGAAGGCAGCGCCTGGGGAAGGGCAGGAGGTCTGCTCTGGACGTGCTAACTCCAGAGGTGCTGTAGGTGCACAAGTGACCATGTCTGCAAGGCACCTGGAGATCCAGCTCCCTAGGGACCTGGGACCCGAGATAGGGTTCTGGGAGTTATCAGGACCCAGGTGGAAAGTGAGCTGTGTGCTGGGGAAGACAGCGGGGTGGAGGGGGATCTCTGAGGACCCAGGAGGTAGCCAAGGACTGAGGAGGAGCCACACCTGCTGAAGGAAAGCCAGCAGCAGGGAGAAGGGCCGAGCCCTTCTGGCTCACCACGGGGCAGTACGGTGGACGTGAGCAAGGAGATCACTAGCAGTGTCCCTGGGGTTTTAGGATGAGGTTAGTGGGAAGCAGAAGTGGGATGGGTGACAGGTGAGGATGCAGAGACCAAGTGTCAACAGTACTTGGATAACAGTGGTTATTTTAAGGAGGAAAAAACAGAGCTACAAGGGTCTGTTTACAGGAGGAAAGAAGGTGGCCCTTGGCAGATGGGGGGGGGGGTCCAAGGAAGATGTCTGGGAGAAGTCTGAGTACTTATTTAAGATGAGACTGGGTGGGACCCACAGAAACACTCTTGAGAAGCAGCGAACGAGGGAGGGGCTGGAGATACTGGAAGACATTGCCCTAGAAAATGGTGACAAAGATGACTACCACCGTCACCATTTACTAAGAGTTTATGCACCAGGCACTGCAGCAAGAGTTTCACACCACCTCATTTCACTGTTTCACTGATACTCCAGGAAGGTCCCGGTGCTAATGTCCCCACTATGCAGAGATGGAACCTGAACCCACAAGAGTCAAGCCCTGTGTCCCAGGGGAGCAGCAGGACTTCACCCAGGTGTGTCTGTGTGGTTCACACGCATTCACTGGCCACCCCAGATTCGCCGTAGAGGGACAAAGGATACCTGTTCCTTTGCAATGACCTGAAAGGGCAGTGACAGGAAGAAGGAATTTGTTTGGGCTCCTGGTTTCTCTGTGAACCAGGAAGGGAGACACCACGCTGGAGCAGAAAGCAGTAGATGGCTGGGCCAGTCTGAAACAGCCATCATGGAGGACAGAAGCAGCTGAGCAGGACCCAGGAAGGACAGACAGCATAGGTGTCCCAGGAACACCAACAGAGGCAGCATGGCAACTGCTCTGAAGGCCTTAGCTGTCCCACATTCTGATATAAAACCGAGGTCAAGGCAGGCCAGTGCTGGAAGCAGCAAACAGACAGAGGAGCGAAGGCAGCTACAGTGACAGACCCTGGAGCCAGGCTATGAAGAGTCTGGATCCAAGATTTCAGGGGAGAGAGCCAGACACAGTGGTATACCCCTGTAATTCCAGCACTTTGGGAGGTTGAGGCAGGAGGATCACAAATTGGACCCCAACCTAGGTATTTAAGTGACTTAGTGAGATCCTGTATCAAAATTTAAAAAAAATTTTTTTTATTTTAAACAGGGTTTGGCAATGTAGCTCAGGGGGATGGGCAGCATAATCAGACCCATAGAGATCTGTGGTGGAGAAGCAGCCTGTGCCAGATGCCAAAGTCCTCAGAGATGAGGGGTAGTGACTATAACCACAAGGTGAGCACAATCAGGAGCAGGAGGTGAAAAAAGAATAGATTCCTGGTCAATATTCACCATGCATCAGGTACTGTCCCAAGTGTAGCAGGCTCCAGGCGCCAGGCGAGTAGCACACCGTTTCCATTGACAGAAGCTGGGCCCAGGGAAGTTAAGACACTTGCCCAAGGTCACAGGCAGGTGTGAAGTGGGACCCAGTCCTGGGCAGTCAGAGACAAGGGTCCACACATATACAGTCAGGGGGAGCTGGACCTCCATCAGGACAGGAGGAACAGGAGCAGCTGGCAACAAGGAGAAACTGTTCAAGTGACTTCCGTAGTGTCCACTGGACAAAGAGAGAAGGAAAAAGCAACAGAAAGTAACGCCAGGGAAAAAGAAAGCCAGAAGAAAATTAGTATCCCCGCCTTACAGATATGGAAATCAAAGCCAAGCGTCCTCTGCCCAGAAGGTAAGCCACACGCTGGGATACGGAAACTGAGGGTGACAAATGTAGTCAGGAGGAGCCTGTGGGAGGTTTACAGCTCACGAAGGAGAAAGTGACCAGGTCACCTGCTCTGGGAAACTTAGCTGGAGGCAGAGGCAGAGCAACACCTTCACCTCCGGAAGGGGCCTCCGCTGGCGGGTGTGTCCCCTGAGGAGAAAAGGCTGGGTGCTGGAAGGACAGGAAAGGCACCAGCCAGGGTGACTGCAGCAGGCGTGGTGAGAAGCAGGTGTAGCAGAGGAGCAGGGAGAAGCAACTGCCAGAAGCTGCCAGAAGATCAAGACCCTAAATCAAGGAAAGGCAGGTCCCAAGTCCAGAGACGGATCACCGCTCCAAAGAGCAGATGAAACAAAACCCTCCTGGATGACAAGGCCACAGGTGGCCAGACACCCCCAAACTCCCTCCCACATGACACATTTCCCCGACCCCACACACACACCCCTTGTGCAGTTTAGGCAACGCGGTCTGTTAAACACATCTGCCCATTAAACCCCAAATACCGCTCTAACCAAAAGGGCTTATTATCTCTTTTACAAATAAATTTAATATTAACTAAAATTAAGGGCTCCCCATAGTCCTGGGAGCCACCCTCCAACCTCAAGCCCTAGGCTGCCCCTCACCCATCTGAAATGGATATGGGGTGGCGTGTAGTGTGCTGTGATGGGGCACCGCGGCTGGACATGGGCTCAGTGTGGTCTGGGGGACACAGGATGAAGATCAAGGGTGTGGTTTGAGAAGATCTCTTTTTTTCACTCCGTAACCCAACTTTTCAATAAAGGACAGAAAAAGAGGGGGGAGGGAGAGAGGGAAGGAGGAAGAGAGAGACAGAGAGAGAGAGAAAGAGAGATGAAGGCAAGGAGACAGAGAGGGGGAAACAAGGAAAGAGAAAAATCACCATGATTTTGTTCCAGGAACTAGAGCAATTTGGGATTTCACGCCCTCTTGGGGCTGGCTGAATGGTGTCCTCTGTACTGTACTTTGTTTCCAGAGGTGAGGTGGGTGGGCGGGGATCTGGCAGCTGTCGGCACCCTGGCACCGTTCCTTCCAGCCTGCCTCTAAGGGGATGGGAGGGGCTGGAGGGAAGCAGAGTGGAAAGACGCCCTGCCACCTGCCTTGCCCGCCCAGAGCTGCCCGGAGCTCCACAGGGCTGGCCGTGGACATCCACAGGGCCCCCCAACCCCACTGGCAGTTCAGAGGCTCCGCAGCCACCGGCACCCAAGGCCAGGCCCAAGAGCTTGGCAGTGAGCATGTTCCACTGCACCCGGGCTGGGAAGGAGGGCTCATCCTGGGAGAGCTAAAGGGCAGGGCTTCCCGGACAGGCTGGCTGGGCAGAAGAAGGGCTGTGAAAGGGTAAGCGGAAGTTCCCCTGCTTCAAATCTTTCCTGTTTCCTTTTGCCCCTGCTTTCACCACAGCAGACTCTGCATGGTCTGCAAGTGGTATGCCTAATCTGGTTGGAATTTCCTCCTCCACCCACCTGGCATGCCTCCCCAGAGCCTTAAGCACTCCTGACCCCACCAGGGGTTCTCTCGCCTCCAACCCAAAGGCTGGTGTGGGCTACCACCAGGCCACTTGCCACTTTGGAACACAGGTTAGAGGCTCCTGGAGAACTGCTGCCATCCCAGCTGCAGAGGAGGAGATCACGTCTGCTACAGGTAGAGAGACCCTGCTCTCACTGCTAGCTGTCCGTCTGCCACTCTCCATACTCCTGGCCATGCTATAGGTGCCAGCAGCCTGGCCCCTTACACGTGAACAAGCATTCACATGCACCACTATGTGTGGGACTGAGGAAAGGAAGACAGGAAGGAGCAGGAAAATTGCCACAAACCCCCGCCCGAGGCGCCCTGCACACCACCACCAGGGAAACACACACAACCCAGACAGAACTGCAGCAGCCCATGTGTCCCCTCGGCGCATGCCATGCTGGTCCCCATTTTATACGCCTGCCAATCTCTTTTATAGCATTGAGCCCACGAATGGGTCACGATCTACAATTTGAAAAACACTGGTTATTTGGTGACACTGGTAAGTAAGAGGATCTCATGAAAAAGCAACTTCAACATTATAACTGTAAGCTTTTTAACGTCAACATTATACTGTAACAACCCTGCCTTTCTGCATTTCGGCCCACAGAACCAAAAAGCTCAGCGGACTGGGCTGAAAGGGACCAGCACTGGTTTCCACAGCACACACCCCTGGCATAGGCAAACTGGAAGAAATAGGCTGGTTCCACAGGCTTATGTAACAATTACAAGACCAAAGTGGAAATACATGCTTTCACAAGCAAACTTCCTTTTCCTTCCAAGATACAATTTACATTGATTTGGTCTCCATTGTAATAATTATTTTCAAGTTTCAAGTAGCATAAAAGGACAACAGATGTTCTATGTGCATAGAGAGGAGGATGGGTTAAAGGTGTGGAGAAATCTTGAACTGGTGCACAGTGCCCATTGACCAGTGACTTTAAAACTAAGGAACATATGGCTAGGTGTGGTGGTAGACAGGTATGGCTAAATGTATGGTACCTCAGCCTCAGGAGGCTGAGGCAGGAGGATTATCACAAGTCAAGAGACCAGCGTGGGCTATGTAGTGCGTTCAAGGGCAGCCTGAGTCACATAGAGAAACACTGTCTTAAATAACAGAAACAAAAACAAAAACAAAACAAAACAAACAAAAAGACTCTACACACACACACACACACACAAAAAAAAAAAAAAAAAAAAAAAAAAAAACCTGAAAGCACAAAATAGTATCTGAGGCATGCAGCAAATAAGGGTGAGCAATCTAATCCAGGCCTCCTGACTCAATTACTCATTATTTGCATCATCCAAAATATTTAAGAGGAGCACAGCTGTGGTCTCATGGAATAAGGCATTTCTATCACTAAGGCAGGGATGTGTCCCTGCCACCTCATGATTGGCACAGATACCCATGCTGGTCTGAGTAGATCTCAGTACTCAGCTGCTGACTCCCTGGGGTCACACAACCTTTACCAGTGCCACTGAACTCCTAGGACTGCTCTACACATGGGATGAGTTACGCTCATGATGGTGCCATGTGTAACAATCAGAAATCAGATTATTTCCTGCACCTCTCAATCCCCTGCCATTTACAGTCCTGGAAAGACAGCTTTCTCACAAGTAAATCCCAAAAGATACTCTCTGCTTGTGTCTCTGCTGAAAGCTGGAAAGAAAAATCCCCGTTACCCCTTCCAAGAAAACTGCAGGAGAAAAGAGAGGCACTTTACAACCAACCCTGCACACTTAAAGAATAGCAGAGCCCCTAAGGGGCATTATGGAGTTCTAGTCAAAAAACCCAGAACTAGAACTTACTGGTTAGCTAACCTGATTTCTCATTTTATTGACAGCCCCATAAGGTAAATGAATTATTTATGACCCAGCCAGATCTGCTCCTCCTACCTCACATACCATGCTATGGCATCCATAGGTGGAAACTGTTTCAGAAGGCAATACAAATAACGGTGAGGTCTGAAGCCAAACATACCAATGTCTACACAGACACATGAGAGTTTAACATGAGACAAAAGCCTTGAGTGCCAAAGACAGCTCAAAAGGCTAACTATTTCTAACCCTAAAAATAAGCTAAAATAAGGGTCTGCACTGACTCACCTCAAAGATGCCTAAGAGGTGGCAGATTCCTCTGATGGGCTGCATCTCCTGGATACCAGTGGGACTGGAACCTGCTCAAATTACATCTCTGTGCTCTTAACTTTCCCCAGTCTCTGCTCAGCGCACTTGAGACAACAGCTTCAAATACAGGAAATGTTATTACATTTGAAAGCTTCGTTCCTATACCAATACCACCTGGTATCTGTCAGATCTTTCCTGCAGAAGCTCAGACCTAAGGAATAAGGTCTCCCTCCTCCCTCGGTACCAGTGGCAGGCCAAAATCATTCCTCTAGTTCCCTCTGGAACAATGGAAGGCCAGAAGGGGCAACGACTGAGGCCCACCAGTGTGCTGGCAGATGGGCCTCGCTTTACTAACAGTGCCGATGCCTGCTGGCATGGAACATGGCCTGTACAGCCACTGACTGCCAGTTCTGATAAAACCCTCAGAGTTAACCATTCTGGTCCTCATACCTGCTCCTGGGGAGCTGGAGTCAGCGATAAGATACATGTAGCTGCTGGTGGAGGAGCTCCGTGGGCCCTGCCCTGTAAGATAACTGCCACCTAGAGTGAGGCCCCAAAGCACACTGTCACTGCAGCCAAAAGCATTCAGGTGACTATGAGTCAGGGCAAGCTAATCAATTGGCCTCTCTGTGCCTCTGTTACCTCCCAGGACTGTGCTATGCACGAGATGAGTTATATTCATGACAGCACCACGTGTAACAATCAGCACTCACATTACTTCCTGCATATTACCTCTCAATCGCCTGCCTTACACCGTCCTGGACAGACCTCTCTCTAACAAGTAAATCCCATCTGCTGAAGGTGCGCCTTAGAGAAATGCAAGTGAAACTATCTGAGGAAGTGACCAAGCCAAATTGAGTGTCCATTACACAACCCAAGGTGAGGTTCCCATAGAACTAGCTCTCGCCTGCCCACCTCCCAGTAAGCAAAAGGAAAAGCAAACGTCACTGCAGTCTCCCTATTCGGCAGGTGTTCAGGTGCAGGGACTCAGCGAAAGAGGGGCAGGGGAATACACAGCACCCCCGAAAGAGCCGCCACCCCCAGCAGCAGGCACAGGCTGGTCTCTGGGGGCGCGCGGCCAGGCGGGGGCCACGTTTCTGGTGCGAGCGTGGTTAGCGCTTCCCAGCGGCGAGCGAGCTCGCAAACTGCGCACGTGTGTGCAGCCCGGGCCACCGCGCACGCCTGGCGTGGAGACCCAGCCAAGCCGCGGCGCCGCCCCCACCCCCAGCCTGGTCACTGGTCCTCCCAGCCGCCGCGCGGCCAGCAGCGGGGGCGAGCACTGTGCGGGAGCAAAGCTGAGGGGCGCATGCTGGGGCGCCCTGGCAAGGTCGGGAGCAACCCGGGGCTGGCTCACTGCAGAAGGAGCGGCACTGCGCTCCCCGGGGCGGGACTGCGACCTCAGCGCCCCGCCGCGGGTGCCCGGGCACAGCGTGGTTTCGGGGCGCTGCCCCCGGCTGTCCATGCGCGGGATGCAAACGCGCGCGCGCGCCCCTGCTCTGCTCGCGCCGTCCCTTGAGTCTCCCCGCGCCTCACCTTCACTGAGTCCACCGGGTACATGACTGAGTGCTCCAGGATCCCGGCCATCGCTCCGGCTGTCATGTGGGTGGAAACGGAGGCGCCGGTCGGCAGGTTCTCGTAGTCCTCCGACCCGGCGTCCTTGCTGCTGCCGCCGCCGCCGCCGCCATCTCGGCTGTCCCCATCCATCCTCCGCCCCGCAGCCTGGCTGCCCACGCCGCCGCGGCGTAGCTCCATCCGCCGGCCCCGCGGGGCGCGGGAGGCTGCAGGAGGTGGGCAGGGAGGGGGAGGGGGGCGGAAAACTTCACTTCTTAAAGTGGGAACCTCCTCCCCGGGGCCGCGGCCGCTGACGCCATGGCGGGCTGGGGCGGAGCCGAGGGGCCGGAGGCGCCAATGGTAGGAAAAGAAGAGGCCGGCCGCGGCCGCGCCATTGGTGCGCGGGGAGTACGCGCCCGCCTCCCTTGTGACGTCACGACCAGTGCACTTTTCTAAGCCACCGGATGGGGGCGAGAGTGGTCGTTTGGGTGTCCCGGGAAGTTGGGCGACCCGAGGGTGGTTGGTGCTGGCCCTTAAGGGTCAGGCGAGAGAGTGGACCCCGGAGGAGGGTCAGCCGGACGGCAGGGGGGAGATACCCAGAGGTGGAGGGAGCTTAGGAATAGTGGCTCCGGGAAAATCCACCCTCCAGAGGAGGTGGCTTTGCAAAACTGTATTGCTCAGCAAGCTTTGGCATTCCTAAGGCCAGAAAAGGAGGGGGGAGCCGAGGGGAGTTGCTGGGAATGTCAGTTATGAAGCAGGGTGGTTGGGGAGAGGTTAGAAAGTTCTCGAACTGAAGACACATCTCGTTGTCGGGATGTACCTCTCACGTCACGTATCATACAGGGGTCTGTTAAAATTCAGAGGCCCATTCTAGTTGGCTTTGTTGGAGAGGGTTTTTATTTGAACTTGTTTCTTTCACTGAAAACACACCGTAAAGAGCTGGGTGCGTTCCACCTCTTGTTCTCCCAAAGAGCCAGGCCGGCTCCTCCCCACTCCAGATTGAGCAAGACGGTGATAACCCGGATGAAGCCCTCCAGTTAGCGCCACCTGCACATTTTCTTTGGATTTGGAAGGTCTTTGCAGATGAGTGTAAAATCTGCCTGTCTGCCTTCCTTTTGGACTCTCGTCTCCTAACACTTTAACGTCTTCCTTCTGGCTTGATTGATAGTACCCTGGGCATGCTCCACCTGAGGGAAAAGGTGTCAAAAACTAAGGGAGGCTCCTGTCAGTTTGTGGAAGTCCCCAAGGAGGTGTGCATAGCTGAGGACCCCTGGGGCTGGGGATGTGTCCACTTCTACAACACCCAGAGGATACCAGGACAAGGGTTCTGCTCAGGAAATCTGGGAGTTCCTGCCAGGGTTCGGGTGGTGTCCCAGACAATTCTTAGGGGTGTGTGGCACCCTACAGTGTGTGTGCATCAGTAGAAACCAACCAGCTTCAAGACCAAGGGCACTAATTTCCCATTTTGTGTAGCTGTCCATAGCAGATCCCAAAGTGGGTGCTAAGAATGTGATAAAAACAAGCTCGGTGTTTAGTGATGGCTACATTTTTTTAAAAAGCCCTCTACTTCTGTCAAAGATGATTTTGAAGAAAATGTTGATCAGAAGTTGTTGATAATCATTTAAAAATGGACGCAGCAAAGTAGGTTTGGTGCTGTACATCTGTAATCCCAGAAGTCAGGTTGGGCAAGTTAGCAAGATCTTGTCTCAAAATTTAAAAAAAATAAACGCCCTTTCACCATTATGTATCAGCCCCATGTCCTGCTTCTGGAATGTGACACAAAAGCCTGAGCATGCAGGAAGCTCTTTTCCAAAACATTATTCATGATAGTAAATTATTAGCAACCAAAACACTCAACCAGAGGGGACTGGCTACATAAATTATGACAAGTGTTAGTGAAATATTATGCAACCACTAAAGACTATGGTCCCATTCTTCAATAACATAAGAAATGATTCATACAATAAGTGGGGGGAAAACAAAATGTAATACTATAGCTATTACATTCACACAAGAAAAAAATGATTATAGTGATGGTGACAGGATTGTAAGGAACACTTTTGACTCTGTTTCTCCAACTTAAATTGTTTCTATTGTTTCATACTTTGTTTCTATAATGTAAAGGCAACGTGTTATTCTTTTTAAAATAACATATACACATATTAACTATCCTAATGGATGAGAAATCCCCTGAGCTTTGCTACAGTGCTACTGGTAGAAAGAATTCATCTTTCCAATGGTGAAGAGAATTCTCAGCAAAATTGACTATGCCTACAAACTTCAGAGACATATTTCTTTGTAAAATTTTATTTCATAAAATTGAAGTCAAAACCAACTGAAAATCTTTGAAATATTTATTATCCGTATCCCATATTTTGTTCTATTTAGCTATATGATAGATATGGTGGTTGAACCTTTGACATCCATCTTTCATTCCTGGCTCCATTACAGTACCCAGAATATTGAAAGCCACAATTCTCAGACCCTCTGGCAGCCATGGGTTTAGGTGTGAATTATATTCTATCAGCAATGAACTAGTAAGATCTAGAAAGTGAATGTGAGATAAAAACTGTCCTTTTGCTGCCTTGACGTTTTCTGCTGCCCAGGAAGGCCGTAGACAGTTGGAGTAGGAGCAGTTGGAAAGGAGAGTGGCTTCCCCTGTACGACAATATTGCAGCGCTTGTTCCCCAGACTCATGGGTGTTGAGAGGTGTTGGTGGCAGTGAAGTGGCAGCGGTGGTGATGACAGCCTCATGCTCCATGCACTGTTGTTCAGTGGCTGGCCCCTGTTTCTTTAGCTTTGGAGGGTGTCCCAGAGGTAGCCATTCCTCTTGGGAGGCCAGCTTGGCAGCGTGCATTTCAGAGTCATGCTCGGGAGCCCAGCTTGGAGTCTTACGCTGTCCCTCCTGACCATACCATACATAGCAGCAGAAGGGCAAGATGATAGAGAGGCCACCCCTGAGCATGGCGACCCAGCAGCCAGCCCTGCTCCTTAACCTCTGGGAAAGGCCTTTTGGAAGGGCTGCACCCCAGACATTCGAACCCAGTGTTTTGGCCACACTGCCAGCAGGGAAGGAGTATATCTTTATTTGCAAGGCAAGAGCTCAGGGGCCCAGGAGTAGAGAAGCAGCTGCTAATTTGATCCTCTCCCAGGAGACTCAGAATGACTTGCTGGTTCTGTTGAAGTCTTGCACAAAGTTCCTGAACGTTGAGTCTCTGAAGATGTCCTCATGCTGCTTGCTGTAGGCCAACTGGCAGCCAACTGCACTTCGAAAGAGGAAGCTTCTGAGTTATGTAGGGTGCAGAGCACCAAGCTTGGGTCACACACATGTGTGGGCCCTGGTGGCACCATTTACTAGCAGAGTGGCTGCAGCCACCTTGGTGATAAGCCTCCTCTGTGGACCATGGTCGCTGATACTCATGGGAGCTGAATAAAACATAGAAAACATAAATTGCAAATGAAAGCACACAATGAAATAGGTATAATTTGGGTGTTGGGAGTAAAGAATACAGGAAACCAGGGGTTTGACAGGAAGAGGTTCAGACTTTCTCAATAATCATTCATGCTTTAGCGTGCCCATCCACTGTGCTGCACACACATACATCACCACCTAACCCAGAATGCAGCCTGTGCTGGGTCTCTACACCGGGGACTCTGCCCTCCTCTGCCATAAGCCAGAGAGAAGACCCTAGGTCCCTTGTCATGGGACAACTATGACTGGCGTCGTGTCTTTTAAGGCACCTACCAATTGGCATGGGTCCAGGGTGTGGGCTGTACTTTTTGGCTTTAGTTTTATCTATTTTTCTACCTGGCTTTGTTTTTGTTTGTTTGTCTTTTGTTCTTGGGTTTGGTTTGGTTTTGTTTTGTTTGTGGGGGGATTGTTTTCATTTTTTGGTCCTGGAGAGTGAACCGAGGGCCTTTTCACTGAGCTACATCCCCAGTCCTTTTTATGGGGTGCAGGGTCTCGAGTTACTACATTTCCCCAGCTGGGCTCAGCCTCCCAAAGTGCTGGGATTAACAGCATTGGCTGCCACGTCCAGCTGGCCTTTGTTCTTTACAATACATCAGTGATGGCGAACCTTTTAGAGACAAATGCCCAGCCTGCAACCCAAAACCCATTTATTTATCACAAAGTGCCAACACTGCAGTTAAACCTGAATACTGAAGTTTTAGTTTAGAAAAAAAAATGACTCACATTAAATCTTTGTTAAAAGAAAACACAGAGGCCGGTGATACAGCTCAATGGCACGGCACCTGCCTGCCATTCATGAAGTCGTGAGTTCGATCCTCAGCACCAGAAAGGTAAAAGAAAAGAAAGCACAACATACATGGCACAGTTTTGCCACCACTGTCATAGATGCTGGTGCACGTGCTGATTAATGCTAAGCAGGTGTTTATGTAGGGAGGGCCCTTTGTTTCTCTAAGGGCCTCTAGACATGCACTGTTCCTCTGTCCTCTACACAGCTGTCCCTTAATCCCAGAATCTCTTGCTTTCCCAAGGAACAGTACCACTTCCAAAAGCTCTATTTGTAACTTATATTAGAGAACATCTCCCAATAAGACAAAAGAAGACAGACACAAAAGATACCCAGAAGCCTCAGTCAAATAAAGAAGAGGCAGTAAAGAGCCATGAGATGCAAAGAATGAAGAGACTTCTTTTTACAAAAGGTGGTGGCAGGCAAGAGTCAGAGCAGGGTTTCAGCAAGTTGAGAGAGAGGGATTGACCTCCTCTACCTGCCAAGAGCCTGCCTCTGCTCAGATCCCCATGTGACATCTCCCGAACCCCACACCTGTGAGACAGCGCCCTTGCTCTTCTCCTGGGGACACCTATGCCATGCTCCAGGACCTAAAGACAACCCTCCCTTGCTACATAGATAGCCAGTGTCTCTAGCCATGGCCCTCGCTGTCACTGCAGAGCCCACCCCCTGGCAGATAGCACAAAGCCCAGAGCTGGCCAGAGCAGGTCGAAGCAGAATATGGGGCCTTTGGGGAAGCAAAGCACTGAGTACATTCTGAATGGGGTGTGCCCACAATGTGCACTTGTGTAGACGGGCTGTGGGCCACACACTGGTCACTCACCCCAACAGCTGACACCTGCCATTTTTCCCTGTCCTCACCTATTTCCACAAATGTACTCAGTTCCTAAAAATGAAATGTCTTCTGTGCCTGGTTTCCACCTTCCATCCTGAAGTGCTGAGTCACCTTCTTTTTCACAGCACTTACTCCTTAGACCTTTGCGTGGTGGCTTCCAAGCCTTGCACTTTCTATAGACCTCTCGCCAAGGTCACCAATGAAGCCAAGGTGGCTGCAGGGCCATCTCTGTCTCTCTGAAAGCTGTTGTGGAGGGTCCTTGTCTCTTCCACCTTCTGGTGGCTCCCAGCATCTGTGACATTCTTTGACCTGTGGGTGCATCACCTGCAGGTGTATTGGCATCTTCCTCTGCGTCTTCATGCCCGGCTGAATTTTCCTTCTTCTAAGGACACCTTTGTTACTGGATTTAGGGCCTGCTCTAATCTAGTATGATCTCAAGTGAATGAACTTGGTCACACCTGCAAATACCCTCTTTCCAAACACAGTCACAGGCAGAGGTTCTGGGTGGGCATGAACTGGGCGGGGAGACACTATTCTACCTGGAACATTGAGAGGGAAGCAAGAAGCCTGGGTTCCAGTCCTTACCAACATCTGCCCTGCCCCTTTATCTGTGAAACAATGACTTGGGTTGATCTCCGCAGCGGCAGGACCCCTCTCCTGCCCACTGCTTCCTCTCTAAAACTAAATTTCCAATCTTTCCTCAAAATCACCAACTCCCACTAGTATTTTTTCACATGTACTTTGAGGTCTTTATACGTGTCAACCAGTTGGCAAGCTTTCTTTGCCGCTTGCTTCTCTAAGAGTGAAAAATGACACTGTGGATAATGCTTTAGGACCAAGATATAAACTGGGAAAGGCTGGACATAGGGCCACCCTAATTCTAGCCAGCTTGTCATCCTAAACCCTTCTTGCTAAATCTACAGCCCTTTTCTTGCCCTAGATTCTCATCGAAGAAAAAGGCTGTCCACGTCACCACCCGTTGAAATGGCACTTGATGTTCATCTGTTCCCTTCTGCAGGAGAGAGCTCCTAGCCTGGAGCGCTCTCTGCCTCTATCACAGGCTTCCTTCCTCCTCCTATTACAGTTCTGATAACCATGTCCTACCTCTCCCATTACATGCTAAGCTCCTTGAGGATATACACAATGAATGTTTAAAATTTTTTATTACAGTAAAACACACATTGCCATTAATTCCCCTCACTTTAAACATTGTTCCACTCTCATCGTTCTATAGCAGCTCTGGAAGTTCTCTTTCATGAGTATCTTTAGTTGCAGAGTCCTGACTTCTTGATGTCCTGAATTGATTCAAAACTTTTACCTTTCATGGTCATTTGAACTTTGGGGAAGAGCCAGAAGTTACACAGTGCCAGACCTGGAGAATAAGATGGATGAGGAGGCGTTAGGAGATTTAAGAGCCTCCTTTTTTATTGGCTGGCTTGTGGAAGCCGTATTCACTGTATTTTTGATCACACCTTATAAAGCCACTCACAAAAGAGGACTTCCAGGACTATTTCAGAAACACCATATTTTTGATCCCCCTTGTAAATCTGAACACTGCATTGTTTACAGCTGCTAATATATTTGACAAAAGTGAAGAAAAGCAAAGGAATGGTAAAATTAAAATACCACATTCTTCCACGGACTTACAAAAGAGGGTATGATTCAGGGAAGTGTATAGTGTATGTTACATTCATATCCACTATTATTTCGTGTCTAATTTATATTCAAAATGTAACAGTCACTGTTGTCTGATGGTTTGACTTTTGACCTTTCTACTTTACTGATAGTACCAAGTGACAAGCATGCATGCAAGGAGAAATTGTACTTCATATTTATTTTTCAACACTGGGGATTGAACTCGTGGCCTTCACACTGTACTGGAATACAGCCCCAGGTGTATCATCCAAACTCTTTCACTCTCTCACCTTTGAAATAAACTCTGAGGCTGATAAGACTCCTTTATTGCTGTCATTAGCCATCTCTCAGGTACCTGCTCTGTAAAAATCAATAGTCATCCATTCCCCATTCTGAACTCTGCCAAGATCACCTGACAACACATCAGCACAGGGCCACACTGGCCACGTTCTCCAGGTGGCTTGACAGGAAGCTGTACAGATCATTAATGAGAGACTGAGTTGATCATCTCAGGCAGCACAGACACCCCAGTTCCAGTGCCTGAAATAGCAGAGGAGATGTGTCCTTCAGCAGAGTGAAGATGGTGTGGCTTAAACATTGAAAGCACCTGCTTTGGAGACACACTGGGATTAAGCAAATAAGTACTGACTGCTTCCAAGAGGTGCTCTTGGGAGGAGCAGCTCTGTGGCAATTTGGAACACCAACCCCTACGATTTACCACGTGGGTTTCATGTTTGTTTCCCTGGCCCATAGGTCCAATGATACAGGGCATCTCTCCTGACTTTGCGTCAAGTCTGACCTGGGTTTCTGCTGGAGGACAATTGCAGGGAAGTTGTCAATTTGTAAGTGAAAGAGCAGCAGCAGGGCCCTGGTGACTCCAGACAAAGCAGGGTCTCAATCAGCACCAGGAGATTCCCAGATGCAACAGAGAAAGGTTAACTGAAGGTAACCACTGGTCATCCTCGTCATCGGTCTGCACACTCCCTTCACAATGGAATTGGCAGGAAAGAGCCCCGGGAGGGTTTTCAGTGGACGGTCCATCTCCTCTCCCCCTGGGCTCCAGGGCAGAGCCCTCAGTTACTGTGCTGATGGATGGAGAGCCAATGTCTAAGCCCCAGTCTATGTACTGGAATGAGCTGCATAGTAACTTTTCCTTAAATAAAAACTACACACCTACACATGCGTGCACACACACACACTCATGCACAAACTGGAAAGTTCTAACTGTCCTTTGTTAGCTACCAGAGTCCCACTTGCTATAATAAATACAACCTCCTTCATTCAGCCCAAATATAACAATTCCCAAAGTTCATCTATGTAGCAGAATGCTACTTAGCATTTCTTTTTTCTAGAAATCTGCCTGTACAAGACAGCTCATGAAAAATCAGGGCATTTGTTGAACATAATTAGAAAAATCATTTTCAAGCTAGTCTGGCTCATAGGATCGATTTAAAAAACTGTGAGGATGAACTGCATCAGTCATCTTTTTTTCTTATCTTCATGACTAAACAACTTAAAGGAAGGGAGTTTATCTTTGCTCACAGTCTCAGAGGTTTTAGTCGGAAGTGAACCGGGTCCATAGTTTACAGGCCGATGGTGAGGCAGAAACATCATGGTGGAAGAGGGTAGTGGAGGAAAACTGCTTACCTCATGGCAACCAAGAAACACGGCGTGAAAAGAGAGGAAGGGGAAGGGAGAGGGGGAGGGGGAGGTCAAAAAGGAGGAGCCAAAGGAGGAGGAAGAAGAGATGGGGAAGGGATACACCCTCAAAGGCGTGCCCTACCCCCAGTGAGCTACTTCCTGCAACTGGGCCCCACTTCTAGTAGCCCTTCAACTATGAACTGTGTGCAAGGAAATTCCTTGAGGCACACACTTGCTGTAGCCGATGTGATAGAAGTCAATAGGTAGCTAGAGGCGTAGAAATATTTCCAAGTTTTGGAAGAAAAATATAATCAACATTTGTTGAATCCACTGAGGAAGAAACAGAGCATGGTAGAAAAGGTAAACTGAGAAGTCAGCACTGGTAACGTAACCTTTACTACCTACCTGTGGGCCTTTGGAGAAACTGCAGATCATCCAAGCCCAGACTCTCAATTACAAAATGGACACAGGAATTCTTACACTGCAGAATGCAAAGAGAAGTTGCATAAGGCACCTGGTTTATATTGGTGCTATTATGCATGTTTTGTATATATTAGTGTTACGTATATTGCATAATGCACATGCTAGTGAGATACACATTCATACGTATGTATATATGTATATATTTATAGGTATGCATATTTTTAAATATTAATTTTCCCTTTGGTGTTTAATGACTGATGGCCAGCTCCTAGTGTGGGTATTTTTCATTGCATGCTTATGGTCGCCTAAAAGCTTAATTAGCAGAGGGCCGAATGTGGTGGTGCAGGCCTATAACCTCAGCACTCGGTGAGATTGAGGCAGGTGAATTGCTGTGAGTTTGAGGCCAGCCTGGGCTACAAAGTGAGTTCAAGACCAGCCTGAACTACATAGTGAAACCCTGTCTCAAAAAGACAAGAAAGAAACAAAACAAGCAAAGCAAAGAAAAAAAGGCTTAATCAGCAGCTAATTCTGTTTTCGAAATGTCCTCTTTTTTTCCCAAAAATCAAAAATTTTTGATAAATGCAAGTATATAAAATCAGGATATGAACATGCCTTATGTACTTAATAGACTTCATTTCAATATATAGATGAACTCACGTTGTTACCAATTGGTCATTGCTACAAAAGTTACATCAAACACCTTGGCAGTTTCTTGGAATCAATCACTTCATTGCAAGTTAACCGTGTTTTTTTCACCTGAGAGGCCATGGCACCTCCCCTAGCGTGAGATCTTACCATCTAGCCCTTCATTTAGACAGGTTGGTAATCAGAGTGCCTTCTTTCAGCTTTGTGGGATGTCCCTCTGTCCCTCTGTCCCTCTGTCCCGATGACCATCTGGGTGCTCACTTACCCATGTCTCTCTGCCCCTAGGAATGTGGCCAGGTCGTACTAAACAGTGGCATACGTAGCTATTCATAACTTTCAAGCACTTTCACATATCTTATCTCATTTGTTCATTTGGACTGTTACTAAAGAGTAAGTTGGAAAACTCAGGCCATATAATATTATATGAGGTAGGGTAGACCTACCCCAAGAGAGTTGACTAATGGTGACACTATCAACAGAAAAGGCAGTGTGACACAAGATTCTGTCTTTGACCAAGTTCAACTCAACTTTTTTTTTAAAATCAAGCTCTGAGAAAAGTCATGGCATGCAGATGACTAACCTCCTAGAAGACACAATGCAGTAGAATTTGCTTCTTGGTAGAATTTCGCTTATCTTAGAACACTTTTATTGGTAGCTGCTACTCAACCTTCCAGTCCCCATTTAGTTGACATCTTCTTTGAAAAGCCATCCTAAACAGGTGTGATTTGGTTACTTAACAAAAAATCCTGAATCACTCTGAAGTCTCATTAGCATTCGTATGGAACAGTCCTTAATCCCAGCACTCTGGGAAGCTAAGGCAGAAGGAGTCCAAGTTCAAGCTCTGCCTGGGCAACTTAGCAGCTCAGTAAGACTATCCCAAAACTAAAAGTAAAACAAGCTAGGCTTGTAACTTGTGCAAAATTCAAAGGCTTTGAGTTCAATCCCCAGTACTGAGGGAAAAGAAGAAGAGGAAGAGGAGGAAGAGGAGGAGGAGGAGAAGCAACAAGCTGGCCTCACCTTTAAAATATTACCTTCCAAGACACAATATAATTAGATTATTCATCGTGCTTATTCATATTTACTGTCCATTGTCTGTTTCCTTCCAATAAATTGTAAGCTTCTCAGGAGAAAGATCTTTGCTTCATTCATCGATAAGTCCCAGAATCTATACATGGTAGGAACCTATAAAGCACTTTTTTTTAAATGAATAAATGAATAAGTGAGGGTGCGCTAGGTACTCCACTTTAGTGTTCCTATCTCTCTGTAACTCTCACATCGCAATACTTTACAAGCTATAGTGTAATTGACTAAGGTTTCTTTCTCCATAAAGACACATCTTTTAATTACAGGTTTGCGCATGAATAAATCCTACTTGTCATGTAATGGTTTGCTGGTCTGACCATTTCACCATACTGCAACCCACAAACAGCTGGTTGACCTGGCTGACTGCTATACCCCAGCACCCTGTGCAATGCCCTGCACAGAGAAATGGCACCTTTATTCAGTGCCAATATTCATGTTCTACATGAACTAATTCATTTAACGCTCACAATAGCTCAAAGAGCAGGTGTTATTATGATCCTTCTTTTATAGATAAGGAAGCTGAGGCCCTGAGCAGCTAAGAAATATGCTCCGTGGCACATAGAAAGGGGCAGATCTTGGATCCTGATCTAGGACAGCTGAGTCCAGAAGTCAAATTCCAAACTACAGCACTGAATTGCCTCTTCTTGATAGAATCTTCTTTATTCAGTGAATGAATCAATGAAATATGGCCTTCCAAAGAGAGTGCATTGTTGAGCTGAACTAGTGAAATGTCAAGATAAGAGAGATTGTAATCCCAGAACTTGTGCCCAGGTCAGCTAGGTTGAGGCTCTTTTTCAAGAAAACATCAGCCAGTAGAAATGATTTGAAGGCTTAAAGCCAAAATGGAAAATGATCTGGAAATTATAAAATAATCCACAAACTTCTTAGTTTTTTAGGAGTAGATGTGAGAACTGAGACTCTTTGAACCTAATGATTCCCCTGGGAAGTGGGTTGTGATGTACTATGGGGTCCAGAGGCCAGAGCCAAGACATGGGAGAAAGTCACAGGAAGACAGATTTCAGCACACAGTGTGGAGGAACCATAATTGAAAGCAATCAGACTCCAAGGTCCATCAAAGGATGAATGGATAAATGAAATGCAGTATTATACAGCCAATGGAAGATTATTCAGCCTTGAAAAGGAAGGAAGTTCAGACACATGTTACAACATGGAAGAACCTTGGAGACTTGCCTACAGAAGTCACAAAGGGGCCCATATTGTATGATTCCACTTACATGAGCTACCTGACAGAATCCAATGGATAGAACTGTGGTTGCCAGGAGCTGGGAAGGAAGATGGGGAGCTATCCTAGAATGGGTTCAGAGTTTGAATTTGGGATGATGAAAATTTCTGGAGATTTCTCCTGGTAATGATTGCTCAGCAGTGTGAGTGTACTTCATGCCACTAAATCGTACACTTAGAAATGATTTGTGTGTTAAATTCTATGTTTGTTTACAATACAAAAAAGATTTCAACTTTTTAATTTTAAAAATTTAAAAATTTTAATAAAGGTTTATCAATCATAAAAGCAAACGTCTGTCCCGTGAGAGAGTAAGTTTCTCCCAGTGGCATTCTAGAGTTCAGCCGGGAATCGGCCTGGATGGCCCACAAGACTGCTTTCTGTTCTTTCTCCTTTGTTTTCCACAGTTCAAGAGGCCTCACTCTGCTGGTCACCAAGGTGAGCGTGGATGATCTCCTGGACTCTCCTCTCCACCCTAAGGCAGAACTAAGGATTGTAGATGAGGCTTCAGGTTCTTGAGGAATTTGCTTGAAGGCCTCTCAGGAACACACATGCCCAGCTTCCAACGACATTGCTAAGGCCAAGATGTCACCAGAGAGACAGAAAGCCTCGGCCAGTGTTGGCAGTACTATTCCTATCCTTTCAGGTCAGTTTTTCTAGTTAGCAAACCTTGTTATTTTCATTCCTGATTCCCATGTCAACACTTCTGTGCTGCCTCCTTTAGAAGGCGGTTGTAAATGATGGATTGGGCTCTCCTATAAATCCAGTGCCCTTTTTATGAGCACAGTGTTTTGTGTTTCATATGGTCTGTAAATAGACTGTAAATACAGAATGAATATAAGGCACGTATGTCATTTAAAATTTTCAAGTAGCTACACTAAAAATGTACAAAGAAATTGGTGAAATTAATAATATATTCATATTATATAATATGTTAAAGCCTTTTTGCTCTTTTTGGGGATTTCTTTCCCTCCACCCCTGCTCTCCTCCATTTATCCAGTTGCCATTGTTGAAATATTGCAACCAAAGGGATGGTTCTCACGTCCCCTGGCAAGACCATCCCAGAAGCCACTGCTCAAAAGCAAGATGTGGGAGCAAATCAACTGTCCCTTGATGTCACTTATTTTCTTTGTGAAAAGAGGCAAACGAAGTATTCAAGAATTCAGTCACTCATTCAGTCAGTCAGTAAAGACCAAGCACCTCCAAAGCACTAGGCATTGTACCAAGACTGTCTGTTATTTACAAAAACGAGTCTCATGTTTTGTCTTCCCTGTAACTTCCAGGTGGTGGCTGCTGCTACACCTTGGGGCTCATAAGCTGAAATCTTTCTGTTCCCAAGCCAAAGCCACCTCAGGCAGATCAATGGTGCCTTTGAGTGGAGAGAAAACGATCACCCTTATGGTTGAAGTATGACGTGTCCTCTCTAGACTTACGTATTGAGAATGCTAACCTATAAGCCATTGAGGAGCTCAAGTGGAACGGACTATGAGGAGGCACCTAGATGGAGGTAGGTCCCTGGGGTGGTGACTCTGAAGAGTATAAGTTTTCTTGGCCTCTGCTTCCTGGCTTCCATGAGGGGAGCAGTTTCTTCCACCCTACCTTTCACTATGGTGGTTCTGCCTTGGAATCGGCAAAGCATGGCTTGAAACCATGAGCCAAAATAAGCCTTTCCTCATTTAAGCTGTAGATGGTTGTTTCCTCTCAGGTATGAAAAATTTGCTAATACAGTCTCTGAGAGGCTGGGTCAGAGCTGCACCTGCTACACCTCCCATTCTGGAAGCTCCAAGATAGCTGACGAACGCCATGAGCTCCTCATACCACACACCACAGGACCGAGTCTGTCAGGAAGAAGCACTCAACAAAACAAAGATCCCTGCCCTCACCTTCCCATCTGGGCCCACTCAGTTAGTTCTTGGGGGCAGCACAAGGCTGGCCATGAGGGAAGCCCAGCTTTCCTCTGCCGTTGACTGGAAAGCCCCACACAGGACATCGGCACTGGGAAGGCACTGCAGACAGAGGAGGACGCGCAGGCCCACAGAATCTGACTGCCATGATCACAAGTGGCAACAACTCAACCACAGAGGGGAAACAAATGGGTCAGTGACAAGGCTTTGGAGTCTAGAAGTCTCTGTGGTGTCTGTCCATTCAGGAATGAGGAAGGAGGCCTCCACAGGCCGTGCCCTTATGGGTTCATGGAGCTGAGATGTGCAGGACTCATGAGCACTGACAGCTACCAGCAATCCCAGGCCTTCACTGGATGGTTAGGGCCCTGTTATTTCCCCTGGGTCTGGCTCTGTGCTCACCAGTTAACCACCTGCTCCCCTTCCAGCCTCCTTAAGGATCGCTCTCCAGAGAGGGTAGGCATGGAGGCTGCAGGCTCCAGTAATTCATTCCTTGCTCAAGTCGTAGCTGGCTTGGCCTCTCAGTACCACCTTTGAATCATGTGGGTTTGATAAACACAAACCACTCCTGAGAAATCAAAGTCCTCTAGGGCACCCACCAAACAGGCTTTGGAGTCCAGAAGTCTACAAAGGCCACACCCTTGGCTCTGTGTGACCAGTCACCAAAGGTGCTGGTGAAAGCTGTCCAGCAGGAAGTGGCTGAGCCCCGAAGGCCACACCCACCAAGTGGCCAGCCAGACTGGCTTGCACACTTGACAATGGACATTTGCGTACCTTTCAACTGAGAGGCCCTGAATTGTGCTCTAGAGCTACAGGCCTCTGTTTCCTTGGTATGTCTGGTTTTCTTTTCCACCATAACCATCAGAGAAATTAAAACAGTGACCCTGTCCAACCCCTCCTGGGGCCAAAAGACTCCTTGTAAAACCCATAAACAATGCCAGCCAAAGGCTTCTTCTGCAGTTCTGTCCAAGACGAGCATGGTCTTGAATGAGTGGTGCCCCTTTAGGACCCTTCCTAAGGCCCAGCTCTGTCTTGGTTTCCAGCTACTTTGACACAGGAGCAAGAGAGAGCTGCATACACCGACACTCAGCAGGGCCATCGTGTGTCAGCTGAGGACTTGCTGTGGCAGCAGTCAGATGTGCTGCACCCAAGAGAAAAGCCCTCCCCACAGGTCAAATCACTGTAGTGTCCCAGGAATCCATGGGGGCCCAGAGGAATCTCATTCTGTGAGGGAGTGTCCAGCACAAGTGACCAACTTGTGGAAAGGACCCTTCATGGGCACAATGAGGAGCTGGCCTGTCCTTGATATGTTCCTCTACCATAGTGACCTGCCCGAGAGGCTCATCCAAAAGAGCATGGCCACATGTATCTCAGGGTTGCTGGGCCCTTTCTGGTTGATTAGGAAGAGGGTGGGGTTAGCCCTGTATCAGCGCCATCTGCTCTTAGTCCAGGACACGTGTGTGGAGTGAGATGGCTCAGAGGGCTGTGGGTATGGCAGGATAAGCAGGGAGGGACCTGACTCAGGGACCCACACACCCCACAGCCCACTATTGGGTGGCAGCTATTCTGTCTAGATCAGTTTCAGACATTTGAAACTGTCTTGATCTAGATTCAAACATTTCAAGGTGGTGTTGAAATAAAGTAGGACTGCTTAAGACTCACTGGATGTTGAAATGCAGATTCCCAAGTAGCACTCCCAGGTATTCTGATTCAGTAGGTCCAGGCAAGACCCAGGGATCTGCCTTTAACAGTTCTTACCATGGCCACGCTCCCGCAGTACCTCTGCATACACCCTTAGGTGTTCACCAGTGCAATCCTGGGGGATCCCACTCTAGGAAAGTCTGTGATGTAGGCCCTGGGCTTATGAGCTAGCACCCTGGACTTGGAAGTAACTGTGTGACCTTGGATAAAAGCCTTCGCTTTTCTGGACCTCCATTCCTGTGTCAATAAAATAAGAGAATTGATCATTAAGGCCCTTGCCAAGAATATCATAAGAATCCAGGCACATTCACAATGCCCTCCCAAAGCTGTGGTTGTTCTGAATCTCCAGTTGCAGCAGCCAGTCCTCAGACTGAGTTATACCCCAAAAAAGGATGAGTTAGGTTGATCTGATTCCCTCAGTAGGGCTTAGGTATTTGAGGGAAGAAATGCTATGCTCCAACCCAGCACAATCCTCTGCCTCCCCCAATAACTACCCCTTGAGCATTATCTGTTTCCAGTTCCTGTAAGAACAGGCCTCAAGCGGGGTGAAGGGTGAGCTCCCCCTTCGTTGGTGGGACACTGAGGCACAAGCAGCCCACCTCCCCCTGACTCAGACTTTACCCTGGGGGTCTCCTCCCTTGCCTCACCTTCATGGGGGAACGCTGAGTTACCGGTAAGCCAGAGATGACAGCACAGCACACAGTCAAACTCTCTCTGGCATTTTGCTGAGTTTTGTGGCATGAAAACATCACAGCAGTACCTGCACAGTCCCTGAGCTTTTAGGATGAGAGCTCTCCTTCTAGAAGGAATTCTGATGGACACCTTTCATGTTTTCTTTAGCCCTAGTTACCCCACCACCTCAGCTTCCTAGTGACATCTAACAAGCTGTAACTTCCTGCACTGAGGCTTGGGATTCAGTTGTGAGTGACCTCCCCTATGAGACAGCCTGGTGTGACTGTGGAGAACAGGAAAGAGCAGGGTCACAGGGGAAGCAAAGCCCTTACCTGTGAGAGTGGAGCTTGCCGCTCACATTTACCAACTCCCTTCCCTTCTTCCCCCTGCTTTTTGCAAAGAGCAACACTAAGATTACAGCCCTGCTCTACGAAAACCCCACCAGGCCCCTTTCCCAGCTCCTCTCTCTAGATAATGACTTACTGAAACTGTGGCTGACTGCACCTATTAATAATCACTTGCTACAACTTGGGAAATTCCTGTGTATGAAAACACCAAATCTCACTGCAGATCTCTTGGCCTGCAGTTTGGGTCTAACACAGGATTAGTCACACGTCTATTGCACCTATGGGTAACCAGTAGTACGAGCCCTGTGCCAGTGGCAAAACCTTTGACCTCATAGAGGTCACAGTGTAGCAAGAAACGAATCTGTTCTTTTCTCTACTTCTTGCCATCTTCAAGACTTGAAGCTGGCACTTCAAACACCACTAAAAACTAGAAAGCAGTTAAGAAGAGGAAGAAGAAGAAGGAGAAGAAGAAGAAGAAGAAGAAGAAGAAGAAGAAGAAGAAGAAGAAGAAGAAGAAGAAGAAGAAGAAGAAGAAGAAGAAGGAAGAAGAAGAAAAAGAAGAAAGAAGGAGGAGGAGGAGGAGGGAGAGGAGGAGGAGGAACAGGAGGAAGAAGAGGAGGAAGAGGAGGAAGAAGAGGAGGAAGAGGAAGAGAAGGAGGAGGGGGAGGAAGAGAAGGAGGAGGAGGAAGAGGAGGAGGAGGAGCAGGAGGAGAGTTGTGAAAGACAAAATTGGTGTGGTGTTGTGGGTGTGTGTGGGTGTGAGTGTGTGTTTAATCTTAAGGAATCTTCTTGGTGTGAGTCCCCCAAATGATTATTTTAATAATGATTCCAAAAAGTTAACTTTTAAATTCATGGCAGAGTTGCGTGCTGGGAATGACACTGACCAGGCAGCCTGTAGAAACGGCCAAGCTGAGAAAATGAAGAATGTAAGTCCTGAGCACTCTAGTTCAGAAGGCAGGAACTAAGACAATGCATTCCACGAAGACTTCACTCCAAACTGTTGCAATGTAAAAAGTGTTGAGAGGTTAAAAGGCTAAATCAATTACCTGAGAAGATTCAATCCCAGAAAGCAGCTACATTTAACTGGAGTTAAATATTCATTGTGAACTGGTCAGTTGAAACTTTGGGGTGTGCTGTGCAATGGGTGAGAGGCCACGGGTAAGCAGAGTGAAATGTTTACCTCAATGCTCCTCACTGGCCTCAGCTTAATGAATCCTGGAACCTTTTTTCTACAGTTCCAAAGTTCAAAGACTTATCTAATTTTTCAGTGAAACCTGCCACCCGTCCCAAACGCAGGACTGTGTCTGTCCAAGAGGTGAGAATGACGGTGATTATATACTTAAGACCATCTTTTAACCAAGTTGGGAGAATTTGTTAAACTTTAACCAGGCCTTTAAAAGTAACTGATTTATTATTATCATCGTCATCATTATCACAAATGTGATAGACAAATATTGTAGAAATTGGACTTTTATAAGGAACACAGCAAAAATCACTGATAATTTCATTCCCAAAACATAATACTGTGAATTGTGTGTCTTTAATCTCTCGTGTTTCAAATCATTCTAATTGACCAAGAGATTCATAGATACATGTATCTTTTAAACAAAGAGGCATTAAATTCAAAACTGAATTACCCACTGATACCTTCCCACCATCCTCACTGTGACCATCTGCTGGGGGGGGGGTCTGGTTGTTTCCTGCCAGAATTTCATCGGCATTACATATCATTTCATGTATTAACATTACACAACATGTTTTGGGTGTCAAATAGAATTGCACTGTGCAGATAAACCTGACCTCCCCCACCCCTGGACAGTAGACACTTAGAATGGTTACAATTTTTCTTGACCAGAAATTGCTACAATAAACATAATTCTCCTGAGTCTGTATTCTAAATTCTGACAAGAAGATGTGGTAGATCACAGGCAGGGCCAGATTACCCTCACTGTTTCAACTACAAAACCAAAGTATGAAAATTCCCTCCTCCCAGCATTATTACAAATGTGAAAAGCATGTCGCTTCGTTGTTCTTACTTGCTAAGATCGGATTGTGTGCTTATGGCAGTTTCCAGTTCCCCGCCTGTGAATTATCTATTCCTACCCTCAGCTCATTTTTCTAAAGAGGATTTATTCTTTTCTTATACACAGGTCACACTCATTCGTTTTCACAGACATTGCAAAACTTTCAATCTTCCGTTGGTCTTCAGCAATATCTGGGGTGTCTTTTTACAGAGCTCAGTTGTTTATGATGTAGGTGTTTGTTTACTTTGTTAAGTTTTTCAGCTTGTACTGTGTGAGCTTTGCTTCCTATGACTTATTTAAAGTTTTTATATTGAAGAGGGAGATCTGCCAATGGAAAGGAGACCAACAGAAGAAAAGAGGGGAGAGGGAGCAGACGGAAAGACATGTAAAAAGAATTGAGATAGATTGTGTGCACATACTTACTTCCCACGATAAATGTAATCGTTAAGTACTGCAAACAGGTACAAATAAAAATAAACAACTTTTTTAAATAATGAAAAAATAAAAATAAATAAAATTTTTTATATTAAGGATTAGGTTTTAATTCATCGAGAGAAAAATTCTGTGTGTTTTGTAAGCTAGAGACTAAGTGTTATTTATTTTGCTACGAATAACTGATTCTGTCAATACCATTTATTAAACAGTTCGTTTTCCACCCACTGATTTAAAATGTTGCCTGGATCATATACATTTCATAGTATTATTTTGCAATTTGTTTTAGGAAATTATGTTAGGGATTTATTTATACTCTAGACCTATAACAAAATGAAACTGACTTCATTGTGCTAGGGACATGTATGTGCATATGTGTGTGTGTGTATGTATCTTGGCACATATGTATATATGTGTGCGTGTGTATGTGTCTTGGCACATATGTATATATGTGTGCGTGTGTATGTGTCTTGGCACATATGTATATATATACATGTGCATTCATGTATATGTTACTCCATGATCTGCGTTTGTTTTACAAGCTGCTGTTTTTATTTTTAAAACTCCAACAGGAAGATGAATTAATTCTAATAGCCATACCATGGAATAATAGCACAATTTTAAAAATTTCCCAAATGAAATGTTGAATGAAAAAAAAATTGCATAAAAATACCATGGAGAAGCCTGGCATGGTGGCTCATGCCTATAATCTCAGCACTAGGGAGACTGAGGCAGGAGGATCGTTGCAAGTTCTCGAACAGCCTGGGCTACAAAGTGAGCTCAAGGCCAGCCTGAACTGCATAGTGAGACCCTGTCTCAAAAAGACAAAAAAAAAAAAGCCATGGAGACTATCATTAACATAAAGTTCAAAATACAGAAAACAATATTTAATATAGTTTAACAATACTATATAAGTAAGAAAAAGAAAATTCATGCAAGTGATAAAAACCAAATTTGGGGCCATTCATGGACTTTGGAGAACAAGAAGCCAACAAAGCCAAGCCCTTCCTACGAGATGGGCACCACACAGGCCACCAGGAGAACAGATGCCAGCCCTTGCCCTGTCCCTGTAAGTGACTGGCTGATCCAGAGAAACACAGGCTGTGATGATAGCTACTGAGGCGAAATACAACTGACTTTGCAGGCCTAAACCCGGTAGTCTGATCATCTATTTAGAGGATAACAATCCGCAATGTAGCATCTCTGGGAATCTCCTTCCGAGAAAGTGGTAGCCATTGTTAATTTCCTATTATCTTGTTTTGGTGTCCTGTATCATTTTCACTGTTTTATTTGGTTGGATTGTATTCTGTTCTGTCTTGTTTGATTTTATTATATCTGATGGCATGGGCAGCTATTTTAAACATAAAAAGATAAATTATGGTAACCATTTTGGATTTACTCTTATCTTGTTTTGAAGTCCTGTATTGCATTCATTGTTTTGTTTTTGTTGGTTCTATTCTGTTCTGTTTTGCTTGATTTTACTATGTCTTAAGGTATGGGCAGCTATTTTGAAGACAACAAGAGGCATTATGGTAATCATTACTGATTTCCTGTTATCCCCGGACGCTGGAGATGGGGCAGTGACTATATGGAGTCCCACTCACAGCTCTGTCCCACACACACCTTGGCCGAGGACAACTCCTTCCACCCAGGGGACCACTCCAGCCTTTGCAGAGCTGGCCACTTGCGGAGCTGTCCAGAGGCCTTCGGATAAGCGAGCACTGCGTGGTCCAGTGCCCTGGACCCCAGTTCTCTTCCTGCTCAAGACTCAGCCTCACTGAAAACTTATACCACTAAAACCCCAGAACAAGATAAATAACCAACAGTTACCCCAACACCAGTGACAGAAATACACGCTGTGAACCACGCACATGTTGCCATGTGACTAACGATTCTTCCTCAGCCTTCCTAACACCTGCAGCGAGCTCCCCTCTCTGGATGAGTCCCATCGATCTAACCCCTTGCTCTAGTCACACACACACACACACACACACACACACACATACACACACACACACACACCAAGCAATACTGCAGCATCTACTTTCCAGGCTAAACTCGAGGCACAGCCCTCATGACTTCTTTATAAAAATTCCCTTCAGTGGACTTCGTTTGTCAAAGAGCTGAATAGTTTTGAGGCTTCTGAGCTGTATGTATTGCCAAAGACAGCTCCCAAAAGACCGCATCGATGCACACCTACATGTTAGTACACAAGTGTGTCCTGAGCATGTCTGCTTCCTCCAACTGACGCTAACCCTAATGTTTACATTCAACAAAAACACATCGTCCAGCATTGTCCAACCAGGTGTGGTGGGGCACAACTGTAATTCCAGCACTCAGGAGGCTGAGGCAGGAGGATCGCTATGAGTTTCAGGCTGACTTGGGCTACAAAGTGAGTTTAAAGCCAGCTTGAACTGCATAGCAAAACCCTGTCTCAAAAAGACAAAAGAAAAGAAAAAGAGAAGAGGAAAAGAAAAGAAAAGAAAAGAAAAAAGAAAGGAAAGGAAAGGAAAGAAAAAAAGAAAAGAAAAGAAAAGAAAAGAAAAGAAAAGAAAAGAAAAAAGCCCTGCACCATCCATCAATAGATGAACAATGGACTCGTTCACCAATCTCAAGGCTAAATCACCGTCTGTCGAGGGACCACTTGTGTTTCGTCTTGGTTCATTTACTCTTCGTATACTTGGCCCTCTTCTGAGACAGTCCAATTGTCCTTCTGAGCTTCTTAGATATTACATTAATTCTTTTTCACTGTGCCGTTAAGATTTTCCTTTTGGTTCTGCAGGTGGCTCTCTATGTGCATTGTGTTTTTGACAGAGATGCTTTGTAGCAAAGCAGGTCCGTGCTTTTCATTCCAGATTCTGATTTTTAAGAGCGCCTCTTCTCCACAGGAGACATGAATTCTCACCTGTACTCTCCCCCAATATTTCTATGGTTCACCTGTGAATTCTTTTGTTTTGAATCCAGAAGTCTTTCCTTTTTTTGTGCCTAGAATGCTTTCTTCTTTTAAACTGATGTCTATTCTTTTGTGGACATTAATTATTGTAGCCACAGCAAAACTTGTTTCTAGTATTAAGGTAAGTCTTCATTTTTTTTCTTTTTTTTTCCTTTTTATTTATTTGACCTGCAGCTTCATTGTGCTCACATGTTGATTCCTCCAGAATCACATTGGCAAAATTTATTTATTTATCATTTATTATTGTGATACTGAGGTTTGGACCCAAGCCCTTTACACTGGGTTTCACTTTCATTCCCAACCATTTTTATTTTCTACTTTTGTTTTTGTTTGTTTGTTTTGTGGTGCCAGGGAATTGAACTCACAACCTTGTGCTTACCAGGCAGGCACTTACACCACTGAGCTAAATCCAAGACCCTTATTTTCTACAATGAGACAGGCCTCAGGCTAAGTTGCCCAGGATGGGCTCAAACTTATACTTCACCTGCCTCAGCCTCACAGAGTATGGAGGTTACCAGGCCTGGATTTTTTTTTCATTACTTATGATACTATGCGTATTTACCATGTCATTAATATAGTGGTGCATGAGTAAAGATAAAAGAAAATTTTCTGAAATCTGAAATTAAGAGGACTACAAAGACATCTAAAATTGAAATGCTGAAAGTAACCCAGAAAAAATCATTCCTGGTTCTCACTGGTTCACTTTAACTCATTTTTGTCTTTTGTAAGCAAACAAAAAGTCTAAATGGCACTGAGATACTTTAAAAATATCCTTGGCTAATTTGTGGCACCTAGAATTCACATCCCAGAGAATTATAGAGTGACCCAGTCTTCTCACTCATCTGCCCACTACAGGAGCTGGCTGTGTCACTTCTCCTGAGGGACCGTCCAGCCTCTCATGGCCACTGCCTGAAGAGGCCCTTACTTACTGTCTTCCTGACTTCTTACTGATAGTCACGTGTCCATTAATAACAGAGATGCCTTCTGAGAAACATGTTGCTAGGCAACCTCATTGCTGCCCGAACCTTGGAGATGTACTTACACAAAGCAAGACAAGGATGATTCCACTGGGTAGCAGACTCTTGCAGGACCACCACTGTTTCTTTGGTCCACGGGTGAATGGCTAGAGGTCTAGTTACCAGTAAGTTGTTACTTCTTCCCCCAGCCCTAGTGCTGTCTTTTAGAACCAAGCTAACCTTTCACTGATTCTTACATTCTCTTCTAGTAGCTTTCACAGGCTGTTCCTGATTCCTTAAAAACTCCTCTTTTGGACAAGGTTTTAGATCTCTGACCAGACTGGCATCTCCTCCAAAAGATTTGCACAATAAACTGTGTTTCTTTTAAAGGTGAATCCCAAAACGTTTCATAGTTTTACAGATTCCTTCTGACTGCAGTACACTGAGAGACTTTCTTCTGCAGGTTTTTTTTTTTTTTAAAGAGAATAAAACAGAAGAGGGCAGAACAAAGCAGATCAGAACAGAACAACATAGGCAACACAGCACTTTACAATAAGACAACCAGACATTAACAGTAGCTATCAAAATATCTCTTTCTCTGCTATAGTTGAGCATAGTTTCAATCTCTGCAGGTTTTAAATGAATGCACTGCTTGCTCTGCCATAGGCACAATTTGGAAGAAATTTTCCAACCTAGGTGTAAGGAAAGGCAGGCCCCTTCCAGATAAGAGTGAGGCATCCAGGTTGGGGAGTTAGGGTTGCTACAGAGGGTCCCACACCCAGGGAAGCAGGGTGCCATATTTAGGGCCTGCTCTGGGTACCAGGCTCCACATTGATAAAACCCTGGCTAACCAGCCTTTGCAGCTTTTAGTCTTGCTTCCTGTTTCTCAGCCTTTTGGAAGACATAGACAGCTTAAATTGCTTGTGTCTCCGTCTCAGCTGCATACTGGGGGGGGGGGGGATGCCGAATGTCCGTGCTTTCTCTATGCCCAATGGCCAGGACAGCTAGTGCCTCCAGGCAGCTCTGCTCTACTTCACAATTTATAGAGAGCTCAGCTCCTCCCCATCTCCGTTCCCTTCGGAACCTAGGCCATAGGGGTGATCACACCCCACAGTGGCTGTGTCCCCATGATGTGTGCAGGAGGGCCCCCGACTCTGGAGCTTCTGGATCCCACGGAGAAACTGGGGCCCCCTAGAGCTGTCTGGACAGCTCTCTCCCACCACTGCAGACCTGAAATCGCAGGAAAATTAGCCAGTGGGCCTGCTCAAAACCCAGAAGGCAGCCTGTGCACACAGCCACGTCTCAGTTTCCTGTTGCCCTAAGTCCTGCCTTGGGTCTCAGCTAGTGAACCAACGCAGAGAGCAAACACCAGCTCACAGGGAGAAAGGAAGAGACTAAGGGGAGGTGGCACCTCATTGGCTGGACAGGAGCATGTGACCCCGAGTGCCAGCACTTCCGCCAGCACCTCCGAGCTTTCTCCAGCCTCTGCTTTGTCACGGGCTGCCCAGCCCCCTCACCTTTTGAGCATGCGGGTTGTTAATCTATCTCTTGGAATGTGCAAACCATTTTGCTGTAGATTGCGTATATCGTCTTACACTGCTATTCTTCCTGGCAAATTCAGTCACAGAAGCAATGCAAAGCAGCCGGCTTTTCCCTCACTTTTGCCCGGCAGTAAGATAGCGAGGAGGTTTGGTGGGAGAGGTGTTTTCTCTCTGTTGGGCTCAACCGGCTGGAAAGTAGGTCTCTCTCTCCGCAAAGCCCCGTACTAGGTCATGGTTATAAAAATAGATGTGTGGGGTGGGTGGCAGCATCCTGCATCCAGCCTGTGACACAGGCTCCCCAGAGAGAGAGGATGTGCCTGGGGGAACAGAGGCCTGCTCTGTCACACCAGCCCTCCCCTCCCTGTGGAGCTCTGCTCGGCTCTGGGCAGTGGTGACCCCACGCTGGCCACCTTTCCCTCCACCCAGCCTCCCCTAAGCTCTGCAGTAGCTCTCCAACTAACTACTGCCTGGCTCTTTTTTAATTTTTCAAGGGCCTTTGTTCCCCAGACTCCACTGTTTCCCTTAACTATTCATCCTCAGGCTCGGGATGAAAAATTACATTCTTGCATGAGCGACCAAACCCACGAGGGCCCTCTAAGGCCATTAGGAGAAGCGGAGCCTCAGTGGTGTTGGATTTGTTCATGCATTCTAATCCAGACCTTTATGTTCCTGCTTGGAATCTCCCCCAGAAAGGTTTTCATAAACTGTGCACTGATTTGAGATGCATCTCTCTCACAAAACTTTTAAAACATTTTAGCATGAAAAGAGAGTCTCCTCTGTATGTCCACACCCCTGGTTTCTGCAAATTCAGCTCAGGGCTGATCACTTGTTCTCCAACTATTCATTACTACTTCCCAGCAGGGCTTATTTTGACACAAACAAAGACCATCGTGTCATTTTATCTTTAAAAATACAATGTGTGTCTCTCAAAAATAATGACTTGTTTTACACAATCACCTACTTGCTTTGGCAGAGGTGCCCTGATCTCTTTGAACTTCTGCTGATCCCTTGTACCTCACGGTTCTCCAGGACTGCAGACCCTGGCTTCACACGGACTCAGGCACACAACCCCTTTCCAGAAGCCTCCCCGGGAGCACGTGGCTTCAAAACAAAGGCATAAGCTCTGAAAGCTACATCACGGAGCTCCGCCCCTCCCTCCTTCTGTGACCATGAGAGGGTTGGTAACTTCCTGGTTTCACAGTTTTCTCTTCTAAACGCTGAGTTAATTAATAGTGCTTGCATCGGTAGGCTGTTGTAAGGATGAAATATGTCAAAATAATATGAACCAGTGGCATACAGGCAATGGAATATTACTCAACAATAAAGAGAAATGAGCTCTCAAAACATGAAAATATATAAAGGAAACATAAATGTCATTCATAAATGACAGAAGCTGGATTTTAATTAAAGGATGCTGAAGATATTTGGTGTATTGTTGTTGTGAAGGTTTATAAGGGGAAAAATATAATACAGGACACATAATTTATAGGATTATTTTATAATATTCACCCAAAAAGTCAAACACAAAAGAGTAGAGACTCAAAGAATCCAGCTGAGGGCCTGGACCCCGTGGCAATGTCCTGCACAAGTCCAGCTGAAGACCTAGAGCCCATGGCAATGTCTCATGCAAGGTTGTATCAAGGATCTGCACTGGGAAGGCCCAAAGGTCAGCGGTGGAAGCTAGAAAGTCTGTGCCAGTGGGACGCAGGAGCTGTGCCAGCAGGCGAGGGATCTGCACTGGAGCCAGGAAACTATGCTCCAGGTAAGGACCAGGGCTTCCCCGAAGAGAACCGTGGCCATCCTCAGTGACAGCGAGGACCCGAGACCCCCAACGATGAGAACAGCTGAGTTCATATCAGGAAACCGAGTGTGACAGCTTCTCCAGGAGAATCAGCAGAGCACCATCTTCCCCTCCACTTCTTTTCATGCTGTTGGCACCGATCCTCAAACGGGCCTTCCACACCAGCACCATGCTGAGTCAGTTCTGCTGGGTGTTACAGGTTGACCATTAGTTAACCTACCACATGTATATGTAAAATTTTTCAAAATATATTACAGTAAAAAACTCAGTGACATTAAGCCCCCTCAGACAACTCCCCCTTGCTTCAAACACACTTATCCAGTTCCTGTCACTTTCCAAAGCTGCTCCGGAAGTCCTCTTTTGTGAGCGTCTCTATGAGGTGTGATCAAAAAAACAGCAAATGCTGCTCTCTAGGTGCCATCCAGTGAAAGTGGAGACTTACAAGAGCATCACAGTGTGTCCTCGTTCCCTTATGCTCTGGCTCTTGCACCACGTGATTTCTGGTTCTTCCCCAAAGTCAAAATGACTGTGAGAGGGAAATGTTTTGAATCAATTGGGGACATCAAGGCAGCCACAGCAGCACAACTAAAGGACAGCAAGGAGGAGCCAGAAAGGAAGCCGCTGGAGCCCCGAGTGTGTCAGGGGTGAGGGCGGCACCCCAACAACCTGCAGGGGTGGCCTGCCATGCACCAGCTGGGCTCTGCAGACAGCTGTGCCCCTGCAGATTGCCATGCGCAGTCATCTCCCGGCTGCAGAGGCACAGCTGTGAGGGAGGAGCAAGCCGGGGGACAGATGTGTCCCCAAGTGATAGCAGCCCCAGAGGGCCAGATCTCCTGGGCCTCCCTGATCTGCTTGCCTGGCAGATGTGTCTGCAAAAAAACAAAACAAGTGGAGGTGGGGAAAGAAACAGAAATAGGGAGAATGCGAGGGAAATGTCTCTAGATAAAGCAGCTGCATTTGCTGGGCACCCATGGAGAGACAGCAGAGAAACTGGGCAATCCAACAGGGCATCCGCTGTGCCCCAAGGTCCTTGTTTCAAAACCCAGTGCCTGGGACTGCAGGATCCAAGATGTGTCCCCTTCCCCAGCCAGTGCCCCTCTAGTAAGAGGAGAATGTGACCCATAGGCTGACACAAGGAGCTTTCAAGACCTCTGTCTACTAATTACAGGAGTTGCAGGCTACCTGCCTCCTGCGTGGGTCCATTTGGATCTGATTGTCTGAGAAGATGGTTATCACTGTGCCACTTCCAGGAAAGAAGCACCTCCCCGCTCAGCAATGTCAACAGCCACCTCCAGGCTGGATTAGCAGCCCCTTCCCCGTCCCTGTGTATGCAAACGGCAGAAACCTGGGACGAGGGTGCAGCCTGCCCTGAGTAACTGTCACCCACAGCTGGCCCTTCTACAGGCCCATGCAGCTCAGGAGAATTGTCATGGGTCTGTCCATGTACTGTCACAGCAAAATGGGCTTTGGGAATCTTTCCTTCCCAAGTAGAATGGAACCCAGAAAAGTATCAGTGGTTCATGGCCACTAAAATGTCACATGCAGCTCTGACAGCTCTACAGGTGTCCTGAGGGCACTTGAAGACCATCACTCACCTGTCCCTGGCAGTGATTTCAAGGCAAGAATACAGAGGAGGCATAGTAGTAGTAGGAAAAAGTAACTCATATTGCTTCACAGTTTCTTAGTTTTCCTTTGTGGCCTGCCACCCCATCCTTGCACAGGCCTCCAAGGGGCTTTGTGGAT
The DNA here is from genome assembly GCA_004027295.1 of Dolichotis patagonum. Classification (NCBI taxonomy): domain Eukaryota; kingdom Metazoa; phylum Chordata; class Mammalia; order Rodentia; family Caviidae; genus Dolichotis; species Dolichotis patagonum. The sequence continues at coordinate 14,992 of PVJX010003459.1, read as the reverse complement.
GGATTGAAGATTAAGTGCACCTGGTGGACCTAGCACAGGGCAAGGTGTGAGGAGGTCTTGGGGTCCTCAAATCCAGGGGGCATGGTGACAGGAGCAGTTCAGGCAACAGAGTCTGGGAACTGGATTCATTGCAAGTTAGTACCACTCCCTCCACAAAAACCGATAAACTGAGTCCAGGCAGGGTTAAGAGTGCCGGGGGATGGTGGTGTTTGCCTGAGGGTGCAGAGCTGCAGAGTGAGCACCTGTGCCGTGACTGGGGCACCTGGATGACCTCCACCCTAGGGTCAGCCTGCAGCCCATAGCAGCCGAGCCTTTCCTAAGTGTCTCTGACAGAGATCACACATGCCCTGCCCTGAGGATGGGCCAGAGAAGAGAAGCCACTAACTGGAACCCAGGCGAACTCTGACGGCGTCCCAGCTGCTTGGAGCAGGTCCACCTGCAGTCTCAGGGGACCCCATCCATGCCTCACTGGCAGGGGAGGATTCTCTGAATTGACAGACAGTTTCTTACTGTTAGATGTCCAGTTCAAACTTCACATTGTCTCCCGTCACTGATGTCTCCAACTGACTTTTTTTTTAGACGGAGTCTCACTATGTAGTTCGTGCTGGCCTTGAACTCATAGCATTTCTCCAGCCTCAGCCTTCCAAGTACATGAGCCACCACATCTGGGTCTTCAGCTGATCTTTCAGCTCCAAGTCAATGCTACTAAATGAGAATCTGGGGATGATTTATACTCTGTCTTATATTTATTTCTGTCACTGTCTCTCTCTGTCTTCCTCTCTCTGTCTTTCTCTCTCTCTCTCTCTCTCTCTCTCTCTCTCTCTCTCTCTCTCTTTCTCTCTCTCTCTGTTTGAGATAGGGTCTCCCTATGTAGTTCAAGTTGGTCTCAAACTCAAAGCAATCCTCCTGCCTCAGCCTCCCAAGTATTGGGGTTACAGGTGCACACCAGCATGCCCAACATACTATGTTTCTCTTTTGTACATGCGTCCGAGTCCCACTATTGGCATCAGAAAAACTCTTACTTTAAATTGTGTATATCAGGTATCTTGTCAATAATTATAAACTTCCTCCTAAGTGTCTAGACGCCCGTACTCTCTTAGCTATTACATGAACTCCAGGGCACCGTGTATAGCTGCTTTGAGAAGTAGGTGGGTCAGTATCTAGTGATAGGCCAGACTGAACCTTTGCCTGTGCCAATTAGGATTTGGGGTTACACTTTTCAAACTAGTATTTGTCAACAAAAATATTACAACCGACACAGTCATTGTTACAAGCTGTAATTTGAATAGTCAGTGGTAATTTCAACAAGATGATATGTGTAACAAACATAATATTCCTGAATAACAATTATAAAAGTACAAATACATCTAAGAAATATTTCAAGGCTGACACCTACATGTTACCGTCTTCTGGGAGAGGAATGAAAACCCGAACATGAATTTTCTTTCCATTTACACGTCCAGATCCAAAACTACTAGTTGAGATAAGATGTTTGCCTCATTAAAAAATTCAGATTTACAAGTTATTTAAATCTGAAGTGGATAAATTACATTATTGCCAAACATGTATATATTATGTGGCTATGGTTTAGATATAAAAATGTCCCCTAAAAGTGCCCCAAGGTAGGGTTCCAGGAGATAACTAGACCCCTCTAACTTCATCAGTGGATTAATCCATTTATGAAATCATAATTGGATGGCATATTTGGGAGGAGATGGAAATTTAGGAGACAGTGCCCACCTGCAGGAAGCAGTCACAGGGCCTTCGCCTTGGAGTGTCTAGTCCCTGGCCCCGTCCTCTCTGGCTCTTTGCTCTTGCCCTACTTTGTGGCTGCCATGAGGAGCAGTTTTCCTCCCCCTACCCCTTGCACTGTGATTTTCTGCTTTGGAGACAGCTGACCATGGACTGGAACCTCTGCAGCCATAAGCCAAAATAAGCCTTTCCTTCTTTAAATTGTGTCAGTCAGGCATTTTACCCCAGCAACAGAAAAGTGACTATACGTAGACACCTCTGTTCAAAACAGAAATCTATAACTGAATAATTATTCATCAAAATGGAAGTAAATATCAACTAATTAACTGATTTTTTAAAAATCGTGCTAGCATCACTTGTCTTCATTGCATATTCCCAGGCACACCGAGAAGTAGTAGAATGCATATGTAGACATTTTTATCATTTATTTTTCAAATATTTAACTAAAGCTCCAGATCTGGAACACAAAATTGCATTTGCAAAGCCTGGCCTAGTGCACTTTGGCTTTAATAAGTATTTTAAAATTATGTCTAATTCAAATATCCAAGAACCAGTGTAAACAAACATGGCCTCTGTTTATAGGAAATTGTCATAAATTATTTATATGTAAGAGAATACCCTTGAAACACTTAAGGCAGTGTTCTCTTAAGTAAGAAAAACTGCTTCTTATGACTGCTCTGAAACACCACTACACATTCATGGATTGAAACAATCTAAACCGATTCTCTTCCGGGAGGCTGGACTCTGAGATCAGTCCTGCCAGGCTAAGTTCAAAGCGTTGCCCGCAGGTCACTTTTGGGAAGAGGCTCTGGGAGAGAGGCCTGGCCTGCTTCCCTTGGCTGTGCCAGCTTCCGGAGCCACCTGCACGCTCGCCTCCGGGTCCTTACCTCCCACCTGCCCATTACTTGCTGCCGTCCTCACACCTGGTCCCTCGGTTCAGAACCTTCCTGCCTCCCTCTTCTGAAGACCCGGTGACAGGCACGGGAACATACTGCACCCTGAGTAGTGATAAACGGCCACTGCCCCTTCGCTCCCTCCTATGCCAATACTCCATGCGTAACATATCCACTACCAACTGCAAACATAGACTCCAAAAATTTTCTAAATGCTAAGTTGATCTGAAGAAAAAGAAACAAAATCAATCATGATGCACAAAGACCTTAGTTACCTTTGGAGCCCACCTGGCCAATCCAACATAATCTCCCTGTCTTGAGAGTCTTAGGTAGATCACATCCTCACATCCCTATTGCACTCTGGGTTCCAGGGACTGGGATAAGGACATCCTGGCAGGGCACTCTGGTTGGCTACTCTAGCTCTCATCTGACCGTATTTACACCATGCATTCATGAGTGTCTTCCTTTAGAGAAGGTGCAAAATGTACTTTTGATGAAGGCGCCGTAACTGTGTGTGGCCTGGTACGGAGGAAGGTGCTGGGCTGAAGTGAAGAGGACAGAATTTGAGTCTCGTCACGTCCTCCCTGCCATTGTGCACGGCTGTGAGGAACGGGCCGACCTGCTTAGCAATCCTGCTCGTGACTCCCGAGCTGAGTGCTACTGGCAAATTGCTTAATTCCCTAGGACATCGTTTTATCTGCCAGGCAGGTCAGCCTTGAAATTAAGGGGTGTCTGCAGGGAAAGTGCCTGTGGAGAAGGGGGTACAGAAAGAGTTGGCCTCCCTGCTATACCCTTGGCCTTTCTACCCCACCCCACAGCAAAGAAATAAGACTTGAAGCTTTTTCTTTTAACTTTCTGAAAGCTGAAAACATCTCAGAAATACAAATACACATTCTTGTTTGTTTGTTTGTTTGTTTTGTTTTGGGAGGTGAGACATGGAATTCAGACTAGCCTTGAACTCACTATGTAGCCCAGGTTGGCCTTGAACTAGTGATCCTCCTGCCTCAGCCTCCCGAGTGCTGGGATTACAGGGATGCACTACCACGCTTGGCTAAATCCACATTCTTAGAACCAACCAAGGGAGTGCAGCCCAGCTTCCTCTCGTCTTCTCCCTAGCCAGGTGGAGAGGTGGAGTTTGATGGAGAGAGAAACAGACCCTCCTGAGCACCATGGCGAGGAGTGGAAGATTACGTGTGGAATGGCCTTGGGTACAAAGTGGGGGTCAAGGATGCGAAGGAAGATGGACAGAAGGAAATATGGGAGGATAAGAGCTCCCGGACTTCTAAAGATGGGAAGCGATATGTGAATGTGCCTGTCACCTCCATGTCCTGCTGGCCGGATTAGCTCCTGACTTCCAGGGTCCCCGTCTGTGATCGGACATGGCCGAGTGTACCCAGCCTCACTTCAATATCTACAAACAGTGGCCACGTGCAAGTCAAGGAAGTGTGTGTGAAGCACCCGTAAATGGCCTTGTACTCTCATCTACAGTCATCTGCGGTGGCATCATTAGCAGCTGTCACCGGACACGGTCAGGAGGAGAAATAACCTTTCACTTGAAGTCAAAACATGCCATCCGCTTCAGCCTGGTAAGAAATGCAAGCACAGGGAGGAAAAGTGTTTTGCAACAAAATAATGCACCACCACCCCGGCTCTCCCCTCTGCCCGGGTTCTGCCCTCCATCACTCACCCCTCCAGGGCAGCTGCTGGGGTCAGACCATCCTCCAGCCCAGGTCTCAGGGTCTTGTCACAGTCACTGTCTGATCTCAAACTCCATTTCCAGTTTAAAGGAAACCGGTTTAGGAATGACTCACTTGGTGCCTCCCTGCCTTCAGAGAACCCTGCAGTACCTGGAAGCAAAAGGGCCTGGAGCAAGCAACGGTTTCAATCCATGTGGGCAAGAATGGAGTGGACACTACATGCTGGGTGTGGGCTGATCCCAAAGGAGTGGAAGTAAATAAGTGTCCTCTCCCAGGGCTCTGGGGCTCACGCTTGCGTGTGGAGTCCCATTCTATTGCAGTTTGATTTGCTTTTCCACCTTTGTTCCGACTCCCTTTTGGGGCATCCCTGCTCCCTGAGCCTCAGTTTACCCACATTCCTGTTAAGTGTGGTCACTCAGTTTATCATGGACCAGCAGGATCTTTGTGTGCTCTTCTAGGACCAGCACCCTTATTTTGCAAGTAAATAAACTGAGGCCCCAAGGAGGGAAGTGATTTGGTTAGGGCTGTGGCCTGGTCTTCTTTGTGTCTCTGGAGTTGACCAGGCCCCCACTGAGATCCCGTGGACGCCCGCTGATTGAAACAGCTCGATCATGGAATGAAGGTCTGGTGGATTCCGAAGTCTCAAGCGACCCAGACTTTAAAGAACAAGTGTAGGTGTGGGTGGATGGTGGCTCCAGGCAGCCCCTCACCAGCCGGGTGACTTTAGACAGTCTCTTTTCAAACTTTGCTAAACCTCATTTGTGAAATGAGGCAGGAGAAACCTGAACACATAACGGTGAGATGCAGTAAAGCACAAAACACTGGTGCTTCACTGCCACGCTGGGGCTAGGAGCGCTGTGAGTTCCGGTGGCTTTGGTGGCCAGGTAAGAAAGAGTGGTGGAGTGGCACATCGCAGCGCACCTCGGGCTCATGCATCTGTAAGGAACCTGCAAAGCCGTCTCATCACCAAGGCACCATGGTGGGGAGGGCGCTCTGGGGTCCCCCAGGGGCAGATGACCACTTGCGGAAACTCCAAGCCAGCAGTCAGGGCTTGACCCGCCTTCACCGGCCTACCTGTAGCTGTGACTTCCCTGACCACAGAGCTGTGACTTCCTGCCAGCTGCTGCTCCCTGCAGCTGGCTCCTCCAGCTGTCAAGCTTGGGGCTTGCTCCCCACTCTGGCAAGGCATGCGGGGGACTTGGAGACACACCAAGGTGCAGCTGGGCCATGGAGATAATAAGGGCTGTGACAGCAACTATGTGGGCCACTCTCACCCTGGGTGAGAACCTGGGTGGCCACCAAGCCGAGGGATGTTGACAGAGCTCTGGGGGAAGATGGCCCCTCTCACCCCTGGAAGGAAAAATTGGCAGAGAGTTCTCCACTGGCTGCACAGTATGATGAAGAAATCTCACCTCAGGCACCAACCAGACAGCAACGGGTAGGTGAGCCCAGAACATGGCTTTTGGCAGGGTGGCCCTGGCTGACAGGCGGTTTAACAGGTTGTCTCTGTTCCTGAAGCAAGTCCTCACCCAGGGTTTAATCCTGTGATGCACCCTCGCCTTCGTGGACCTCAGCTTGTCACTGACTGAAGCACCGCGATGCCAATTTTACTGAGGACGAGCGGGCAGGAGGAAGGGTGTGAGCCGTGGAGTCCAGAAAGTTCAGTTCTGAGTTCCAGTCATACCTTGTGCACACAGGGGTTCTTTTCCAGCCTCAGTTTCCTCATCTATGAAATGGAAACACCAGTTCTGCTCATCAGCTCTGGCCGTGCTCAGAAACGAGAAGCTGAGTCTCCTGGAGAAGGTGGTTACTGTTAATGGTTCCTCCGAGTGGTCTTCGGGAGCTGTGAAGCTGCCCGGGGGGCTTTTGGGGAGCATGTGTGGCCCTGCAGCTTCCAGCCAGCGTGGCCCCTTCCAATTAACTGCACCCCCGGTGTGGTGTAACCTGGGATCCTCTCTCCAGAGGGAAACCAAGCTTTTCCCTCGAATCAGAGCAGGTGACTGAACACAGCCCGTGAGGAGGCGGGAGGTGACACCTGCCTGGTTTCCTCAGTGTGCCCTCCCTCTCTTCCTCATCGTCTGTTCACTTGAAGATGGGGTTCCAGGGTGTTGCTGGGTAGACACTGCTGTGGACAGGAAGTGAGGAGGCCTGGGAGGAGGAGCGGGGCGATGAGGAGAGCAAGTGGGTGAGACGCAGCACGGGAGGCTGCCTGGCAGGGTGCTCAGAGCGGGGGATTCCGGTGCAGGAGGGCAGGCAGGTGCGCTCCGGAAACCCATGGGGCTGTGACCAGGCCGCTGCTCAGCTCGGTTTACCCAAGGGGTTCCCTCACCCAAGACCGGAGTGGGCAGCTGCTCGAGGGGCTCATGCCTGAACAGCTGCAGCCCAGCTCTGACACTTAGTAGGTGCTCAGAAAATCAGAGAACAGGTCAGGGCCCCTGGCAGCCACCAGTGTCCCAAAGGAAGCTGGGTCTGGGTCCAACCAAGGTTCATAGTCCTGAAGGCCAATTCAGAGGCCTCAGAGGGGATTGGGTGCCATGGGCTGAGGAACATGCTTGGCACACAGGACCCTGCAGTGGGGTGGTTGATCTCGGGGTCGGTTCAGCAATTTAATAGCAACGCATTCTCTAAGAAATGTGCCTTGTTCTTAGGCCTTGAAGAAATGTTCCAGGCCTAGCTTTTCCCATTCTCAGGCTCTATGGAACAGAGAGAGGCTTTCACTTCCGCCATCATTAAGGGCCAGGCTGTGGTTTCAGTGTTGACGGAGAGGGATAGACAAAGATACAAGAGAAGAAAAACATCTAGCCAGTTTACACAGTGGGCTGGTACCTGCAGAGGGAGGACCCAGTACTGTAGCTCAGCACAGGCTGAACATTTGACCTGCACCAAGTGTTGGTTAAGCAAGGACTTGGACCCATTGGATCCATTGGATCTGCATTGCCTCACTGTGTTATTATGAGGAAATCCCTTAGTCTCTGCATCTCATCTTCCTCCTCTGTTAAACTCGGATAACAGTACCGGTCTCGTGGTGTCCATACCTCCCGTTGATGTGCTCTAGGTAACAAGCCTGGCCTGATACAGGAATTCAGCATGCTACTCTCACCCCGCATCATTAGCAAAAGGGCCAGGCGGACCAAAGCACCCTTGGGGATGCAGTAGGAGGAGGTGGCAGTGTCTTGCACAAGGAATGTCTGGGGGAGCCTTCTGGGAAGAATGAACAGTAGAAGTCTTCATTCCTGCCCCTCTGGGATCTCAGGAAGCCCTGGGAGAGACCCAAAACCTGAGCTGGGCTCTCGGGGCCCAGGTTGCATCTACCAAGGAGACAGTGTGTTATATCTGAAGAGGGGAGGCTTAGGGTTGGGAGCCCCTGCTCTGGGGTGGAGGCCTTTGAATTATCAGTTGTCTCCACCCAGCTCCAGAAGCCTCTCCAGAAAGATAAGCTCAATAATCATCCTCCTTTCCACACTGTGAGCACTCTGCATTTTCAAGCAATTGTGCATTTTTTCCCATTTGCACAAATGATAAATAATTATATTTGGAAAGTACAGAAAAGCAAATGGGAAGGAGACCAAGAGATAAACAGGAGGGAAAGGGCAGGGGACATTAAAAAAATTAAGATATGTTATGTCTATGTACCAACTTCCCATGATGAGGTTAATCATTATACACTTCAAATATGTACTAATAAAAATATAATTTTTAAAAATTTAAAAGATATAACATTTGTACACATACCTAAAAATGAAACAAAAGCAAAAATAATATTTAGCAATTACCCTGAGTTCCACCAATTAAAACAACCACTCTCTGTATTTCAGATTCTTTTTTGTGTATTATTTTTGTGTGTTTAAAACAGCATAGCTATAGTCAAGATATAATTTTATTCAATGTTTTCTGACTCAATACTTTATAAGCTTTCTTTGTTATTACGGACTTCATGCACACACAATTATAAAAGTCTTTCTTTGATTTTTAGTACATAATGTGTTCTCCCCAATCATCCCTGTGTTATTAGACTGTGTCCAGCTTTATGGTGTCATAAACACTAACATCTTGGCATCACATCATATTCTGTAACTTAAATTATTCCCTTAGAGTAGATTCCCCAAATGCAATTCATATAGTTAACAGGTAAGAACACATACAAGGCATATAATTTTAATACAGTACCAGACATTTCAAATGTCTTCCAGTTTGCTTCCTACAGCATTTGTAACACAGTCTCACTGTAAAAATGTTAACATGTAGCAACAATACAAAGAGCGGAAAAAATGACTAATCACCCCATCACTCCAAAATAATCACTTTGGCCCTTTTATATAAAACCAGCCCTCAGTTTTCAGGTTTTAACCCAGGAAACTCTGCCCCATCCTAAAATCTGAAGATGTTCAAGTCTTTTATATATGATGGCGTGGTATTCAAATACGTCTTGTGCCCGTACCTCTTGTGACACCTAACACAAGGTAAATGTTATACAGGTGGCAAAATATTGTTTAGGGACTAAGAGAAGGAAAAAGTTGGAATATATTCAGTATGGATGCAATTTTCTCCTTCAGATACAGAGAGCTAACAAAATTCCCTTTTTTCTATGTCATTCTGTGATAATTCTGTGTAGAAAAATTGTATCTCATTTATTTTAATTTGTTTCTCCACATCATTAAAAATTCTTCCAAAACATGACATTAATTGCTATGAAATGGCCCAGGGCATATACAACATAATTTCTCCTATTGGTTGTTACTGGGGACCCATCCACCCCCACCCCCTGGTTTTTCACTATAACAGCGACACTGAAGCACCTGCTAAGAAGCCCATGGACGCATGATGAGGACAATTCTGGCGGGAGCGGCAGATGACAGCTGCTCTCCTGAGGGTGGCAGGGAGCAGGTCCCTAGAAGCGAGAGACAGCCAGGTCTCACCCAGTGAGAGGAGGTGGACCGTGTGCCTCAGCAAGATGGCGAGAGTCCCAGAGAGTGCTCCAAGGGGGTGCATGGAATCCTCCAGAATGCGGTGGGAGGTAGAGGCAGGTTAGGGGTTATACTAGGATTCTCAGGTCCAGATGTCAGCACCCAAACTCACACTAGACTAAGCAGAAGACAGAAGGATTTGTTGGCTGGCAATACCGGAAGTCCAGTGGACTGCCAGCTCCCCCCCTTTCTTTTTAAGACAGGCTTCCACTAAGCAGATCAGGCTGTCCTTGAACTTGCTTTGTAACCCAGGCTGGCCTCCAATCTCACCATGATCCTCCTGCCTCAGCCTCCCGAGTGCTGGGATTATGTGCATGTACCACCGTACCCTGCTCGGTTTCCATGGTGATGGGACATGGGGCCCACATTTTCCCCTGAGGCCTCTCCTTGGTCACCCTGCCCCACTGTCCTCTGTTCAAGTCGCATCTCAGGCAGCAGCCTCTGCACTGCAGCCGAGGGCTCCAGAGCATGGGGTCCTCAGCGCCATCCTCTCCCGTGTCACCCCGGTGACCTGCTACACTGAGTCAGCCACTGTGGCCAGAGGGCGATGCAACTCTCAGGGGGGACAGGACCCGTCAGAACCACACGCTGGCAAGTAGGGAAGTGGTTCTTCGAAGGAAAACTACTTGGCTGTCATCCGGAGAAGAAGCCAGGATGGTGGCCTGTAACACATCGGGCACGCTCATCACGCACAGAGCAGGACAGGGCGGGCGTGAATCATTATAGAAGCTGCATTTGCACTTCCAGTGATCACTGAGGGAATCAGGACAATGACGCTGGACAGAGCTGGCACTGGAGCTTCCCGGAGGAAGTGGACAGGGTCCTGCAGTCCCAAGCTCCCGGCGCGCCCTATGGGGCCTTGACTATAGCGCCATCTAGCTCTATATTGTGGCGTAGCAAGGGACCAAAGGAAAACAGCTGGGTAGTTGCTCACCGCTGGCTCCAGTTCGAGGTCTGAAAAAACCAGAGTCATTGCACAAAGGTTTGAAGGTAGTTTGTGGGGAGAAAGCTAGGGAGGTATGGGATCGGCAGTTGCCACTTAAAAGAATTGGCCTCTAGAAGAGAGATGAAACAGTCTGCGTGGCCCTAGGACAGAACTAGCTCCTGCGAGCAGAAGCTAGAAGGACATTCCGGGTGAACTGTTAAAAGTCAGAGCTGTCTGGCTCCCCTCCTCTTTCCTTCCTCCCCTCGGCCTTCCTCTCTACCCTCCCCTCCCCCCCAGCCCTGGGAATGAAACCCAGACCTAGTCTACCACTGAACTACATCCACAGCTCTCTTAATTTTTAAACTTAGAGACAGAATTTCCCTAAATTGCTCAGGCTAGCCTTGAATGTGTGATGCTCCTGCCTAGTCTTCTAAATCCTAGGGTTACAGACAGGGCAGCCCAGGCTGGTCTCGAACTTAAGATGATCCTCCTGCCTCAGCCTCCCCAGTGCTGACACTGCAGGTGTGTCTGTCCCATGACACTCAGCTGGGTTGGAATTTGCAGCTCCACACAGCAGCTGTGGTGCACTGGGCAGGTTCCTTGATCTTCGGAAGCCCCTCATCTCTAAAAGGGAGATCATAGGTGCCTCAGGGCTAGAGGGGATAACAAAGAGCGATAGGGCTCTCATGTTTTTTTTCCTGGAAACACATTGCAGGATAAATGATAAGTGTAAACACATAATTTGATTTGTCAATGTAAAAGAGAGCCATCTGTTGTAGAAGTGGCTTTCTTCCTAGGTATTGCGGAAATGGGGATTTCGAGGCCCCCCATCAGAGCCCTAGTGTAAACACCCCTATATTAGAGGTGGGATTTTGCCAGAATCCTTCCAGTTCCTGCATTTGCATTCCGTGACTTTATTAAATCCCGGAGGAGAACAAATCCACTGGCCAAATGGAGCAGTCCGAGAGTGATGCCATCCCTGTCCTTGGTTCTCCATCCTGAGTCACATCCTGACGCCACGTCTCAGCTGCAAAACCCCCCTCGGCTCTCCAGCCCAGCGCCTGACACACAGCCTGCTACGGAGGAAAAATCCAGAACTGGCAAAACAGAATCTCACTTGAGGAAATATAAGCTTAATTATAAACGGTCTGTGTCATAAATCTTTCATTACTTCTCACGCACTCACCACCATGTCCACTCCTGAGTGTGTTTTGTTTAACCCCGTCTTCTCCTGTCATAACCTTCTGAAGCCTTTGTGAAACATGGTGTTTGGGTTAAAGGTTAGTGTTTGGTTAAAAGCAAAGTCAGCAAGCTCCAATCATGACTTTTCATTGTTCAAAACATGCAGAGAGGATAGGGACGGGCTCAGCACCATGACATCCAGAAAGTAACAGAAGGAAGTTGACACTTGGATCCTTCTAGAGGAGAAGATAGAAAATACCTGCTCAGTGCCAGAATCTATGCTACACGTGTGAATCCTGACAGCATTTAACCCTAGACAACCCCAGCAAGCAGGAACTACTAATTTCATTTTATTTTTTGTTTGTTTGTTATTTGAGACAGGGTCTCACTCTGTAGTTCAGACAGGACTTGAACTCACTGTGAAACCCAGGCTGGCCTTGTACTCTCAGTGATACTCCTGGCCCTGCTTCCTGGGTGCTGGGATTACAGCTGTGCACCACTGTACTCGGCTCTATGTCTAAATATTTAACAGGGGGTTTGCTTTAACTTTTTATTAATGCTCATTCTATCAATACCACATCCCTCATGGGGAGTTGAAGCATGGACATTACACGTGTCAAATCTTTTTTTCAATCCTTTCCCCTTCCATCTCCCCCATCTCTTGCTCCCCTTCCCTTTGCAAAAAGTCTCCCTGTCTCCTATCAGCCTTTATTTTGCTCTTTAGTTATATTTTGGATTTCTCATGTTATATTTAAGTCTGCTTTATTTCACTTTAATATGGCGGCCTACATTCATTTTCCTACAAATGACTCAAGTGTATCCTCCTGTATGGCAAAGCAGTACTCCACTTAAGAAAACTTAGGTCCAGAGAGGACCTAGCCCAGCAAATATGTGCCAAAACTCAAAGCCAAGTCGGCCTGCTCCTTTTTTACTTACCTATGAGGAAGTAAACCAAATGTAATTAGGGAACCCATCAACTCCTCTTGGGGAATATACAGTCCTCCTTGTGGGAGTCCCCAAGAATAAAAGGGTCTATTTTCCCTACGACTGGATCCAGAGAATAGAGCAAAAGTCTCCCAGTTTAGTCCTGGTGGGTCTTACAAAGAAATTCATCCACTGGGGAGAAGAGTGGAGGCGTCTTTCGGGTAGAACTCGGTGGGATCCCTAGGAGTGATCTGGCACCAAGCTCCTGGGGCGGGAGGGAATCTGACAACCGCAGCTCGGGTGCCCTCTAGTGGCGCGCCCGAAGCCTCGCTGCCGAGCTCCACAAGGAGCTGGTACCCAGAGCCTAAGAGGCCAGACACAGCCAGCCTGGCGGGTCCTGAATCCCCGGCCAGAGCCCTCGAGAGTGTCCCAGGAGGAATTCGCCTGCTGCCCGTGCTGCCATCAGATCTTCATCCCTGAGCTCAGAGGGCTCTCTGCTCACCCTTCGCCTTCCAGGCTTGCAGGAGAGAATGTGACATCTTTCTCACTCTCCTTTCTGCTTCCATTCATGTTAGTCACAAAGCAAAGGAAAGAAGAAAGAAGAAAGAAAGAAAGAAAGAAAGAAAGAAAGAAAGAAAGAAAGAAAGAAAGAAAGAAGAAAGAAGAAAGAAAGAAAGAAGAAAGAAAGAAAGAAAGAAAGAAAGAAAGAAAGAAAGAAAGAAAGAAAGAAAGAAAACAGCTAATAGAGACTTGCAGTCGAAACACAGGGGCGCCCTTGTGCACCCCTACATCTACTTGCTGGCGGGTTGTTCAGCACAGAGCCTCTCTGAGGGAGGGAGCGCTTCCTAAATGTAAGTCCGAGACAGTCAAAATTCAGTGGCCTGGGAAGGCAGGTGGTGAGGGAGAAAATGCTGTCCTTGCAAAAAATAAAAAAATAAAAAGGAGGCTCAGCAAATTGGAGCCTAGGAGTCAGAGACATCCTCACAACCTCTTGAGGTCCGAGGCCCACCTCCAGGGCCTCCCTCTCCCTTCTGTTCACCTAGTGCCACAGCAAGTCACACCTCTGCGCCAGGTCCTTCCAACAGTGGCAGCCAGCTGTGCAGAGCTGGGACCAGACAAGAAGGGAGACAGGCCACTCTGGAGGCAGGCTGACCACAGCATGAGAGACGATGGAGAGCCACGTGGAACCCCAGACCTCTCAGTTACCTTCTTGTTGCTGGGACAAAATATCCAATACTCTCAAGTTAAAGGAGGAAAGTTGTATTTCAGCGCACAGACTGTAGAGGTCTCAGCCCACACTCAGCTGGCTCCAAGGCAAGGTGGCATGGCAGAGGGGCATGGCAGAAGAGAAACAGTCCATGGCAGGGTAGACAGGAAACAGAAAGCATGGCTTCCTCCTGTCCCTTTATACTCCATCCGGGCTACAAGCCTATTTGTTGGTGTGGAACTCTGTACTAATTCAATCAGTGGGCTACCCGAGCTATCACACGGCAGTAATCCACATTCACACACCCTAGATATATAGATCCAGGCCCTTCTGAAAGCCCCACTATGAGCACAGGAGGCTTTGGGGGGACAACCAGACACAAGCCGCAACACCAGAGAATACTTGTGAATACGGCAGAGTGATGCAGAGTTCTCTGAGCATATACGTTGTCTCCCCCATCCCCATAGGGTACATTTCAAGATTCCCTGTGAACACTTAAAGCCACAGCACCTAACTGTATAAATTACTTTTCTGGCCCAGGGATATCACTCAGTGGCACAGCACCTGCCTGGTAAGCGTGAGGTCCTGAGTTCGATTCCTGATACCAAAAAGAAAAAAAGTGTGTTTTTATAGGCATAATTATGATAAACTTTAATTTATAAATTACAGTTAATCTTGTACTTAATTTATAAATTAAAGTTAATCTTTTGCTTAACTTATTTTATAAATTAAGTACAAGATTAACAATAGCTGATAATAGATGGATTATAACAATACACCATAATAAAATTGTCAGCATCATTACTCTAGTTCTTTGGAACAAATACTAGGTAAAATAGGGTTACTTGAACATATGCAATGCAATTCCAAAATGGTCCATCTGATAACCACACTGGCTCCTGAGTGACTAGTGGGTGGGTAGCATATACAAAGTGGATGCACTGCACAAAAGAACAATTCCAGTTATAGGTGAGACAGAGCAAGATGGTATAAGATTGTGTCACATTACTCAGAATGGTATGCAATTTAAAACTTACATGCTACTTATTTCTGGAATTTATCATTTAATATTTAGTTGCTCACAAGTAACTGAAACCACAGAAAGTGAAACTTTCCATAGGATAAGAGGCAACTACTGTACTGACTTTCACACTGCACAGGAGGTAGATAGAAGAAATGAAGATAGATAGAGGGAAGACAGAAAGTCATAATTTAAAATTGTGTCTTTAAGAAGACTGCAACTCGGCCACCCCAGGGCGGGGAAACCAGAAGCAAGAGCGTCTCCTGAGATCCGCGCCTTGCTGGAACTTAGGGTGCCGAGCCAACCAGTAAGCAGCCTGCTGCCTACCGGGGCGCGGGCTTAGAACCAAACATACTGCATCCCCCCCGCCCCCCCCCCGTTAACAATTGGGATCCAGGGATCTGGGTATCTCTTAGCAGGTGACCAT